>CM052892.1:79495170-79548131 GCA_028534135.1 Potos flavus | reverse complement strand
GGCACCTGGCCCTGGGGACACGGCACCTCCCACCCTCCCGTGCCTCCTGCTGCCCCGGCTCACACAGGTGGAGAAGGCAGAGCGAGGAAGAGCAGAACCTCAGTCTCGTGACCAGTGTCCCTGCCGTGTCCTTGTTAAATTACGAACGGGAGACGAGAGTGCAAGTAAGGGTTGCAAACTTGACAAGCGTCCCTATTTCTGTATTGAGAACCTTTACGTTTCGCCCGCTCCCGCCGGCCCCGAGAGAAGGTTGGCCGCCTTCTGAGTCTTACATTCTGAATCCTAGAGGGAGTGGGTTGCTGGAACGTTACCGAGAAGCGAGGGATGAGGAGAGATGAAGGGTGAAGCAAAGCCAGGCTCGCTGTCCCCGTGCCAACCTCCTCCTGGCGGCCCCTGGCCAGCGACCCTCCCCCTACAGACGATGCTGGGAGTGGAGGCCGGCGTCCCTTCCCTCCTGGGCGTGGAATGGGCCAGTTCCAAGTTTGCCACTCCTCTTAACTCAGCACAGATGGTAACACGGGTCTTTGAGAATGTGTGTTCGCTGCAGGACGAACTTTTAAGAACGAGAATGTAGGGAGAGCATCATAAAGCTACTTCGTGGATTGCTACGGTTTTCTAAAAAATATTTCCTGCGAGGAAGGATGTCTGTGATGACTTGTTGGGGGAAAGAAGGAAGTCGTAGGGCGATAGTGGTGTTACTCCTGCTTTTTCTCCCCCGACTCCCCTCCCGTCTGCATCCCTCCCTCTCTCCCCTTCTCTGTCTCTTTGTAAAGGAAAGGTGCCTGCGCACATGCATGTGTGTATGCGCGTGTGCATGTGTACATGCATGTGTGCGTGCATGTGTGTGCAAGTGTGTGAGCACACAAGGGCACCTACGTGTTAGGGGTGAAGTTTTGGAGCGATACACGCCAAACTTAAAAGAGATTTCCCACGGCCTACAGAAATGTTAAAACAGAATACGTTTGCACAATGAGCCGTTATTACCTTTGTAATTAAAAATAAATCAGACATTAAATATGCATGCTGTTTGAGCCGGCCGTTCTAGGATCATCAAAAAAGCTTTGCATTCCGAGGGCAGAAATGCTAAGCACGTGTATCGTAGGATCGCTTTTAGCAGCTAAGTGAGAAGCAGGCTGATTGCTTCCCAGCAGGGCTCGGATGGGGACGGGGATGGCGTGCGGCTCCTGGCAAATGCCTGCCACTGTCTGGTCCTCGTGGAACCTTGTCTGCCGCAAAATCAGCAGCCGGGGAATAGGGAGGCTACGATGGCATTTAAAAAGGACTCTATTTAAAATTCCATTTTGAAGAACTCTGTGAGACTGTTGCTTCTGTGTGTCATGATAGCTGAATGTCGTTTACTTTTGTGCTCACCTTAAACCGGGCAGACGCCCATCTGCTGACGGCAGGATAGTCTTCGGTCAGTGGGGCTTCGAGGAACAACCCTGTCTGGCGGTACCGCGGTTGGTAACACGCATCTGTTGGTGATTTTGAAAAGATAACGATAAAGTAAATGGTCACACAGATGCTTAGACGGCGCTCACATCCCGGACCTGGGCCTGGGCAGGGGGGCATGGAATCTCCCCAGAGAGGTGACCCGGAGCCTCCACTGCCCCTGAGGCTTCTGGAACATCTGCCTTGGGGGTGGGGCCAGGGGGGTTTTAGGGTTTTGATTCTGTCTGCAGCGGGGTGCAGGGATGGGGAGTGGTGTGGGGCTGATGGGATGGACAGACCGACTCTGGGTTTGGGACAGTGCTGCAGGCCCCCCGTGCCTGTCTGGGGATCCTGTAGAGGCAGACAAGAGCATTGCGTCTCACTCTGAAAATCATAAAGCTACCTGGAAGCCTCAAGTTGGACAGTTTACTGCCGTGTTTCAAGCATGCTTGGGGCCCTGTGGCGTACTGCTTTGGGTCAAACTCACTGGCTACTGGGGCTCTTTTAAATCAAATGCATCTTGAATTGGTATCTTAAACAAGTATGTGTTCATTATACACAAAATGTGAAAAATCCTAAAATGTTGCAGGAAGGGTCATTTCTCATCCCAGGACCTTGCTTATTACTACTGCAAGAGTCCTAGCATTCACGGGTTTTTTAAGCCATGTATTCCCGCTTGATTCCTTGGGGGCAGTTTTGGATAACGTCTCACAAATGTGCAGCGGTACGTTACTCATTCTTGGGTTCGGCATGCCATTTTGTCCCCTCGTACAACTCGTGGGACCGTCCCCTTGTGCTTGAATATTGCAGCTGGGGGAGAGAGTGGGCTGGCGGGGAACCCAGATTTGGAAGGGGGGATAGTTTCTAAAAAACTGTGACCCTTGCTGTTCACAGGTCCCCAGGACAGCAGCAGGATGGGAATTCTGTACATCTTGGTCCCGAGCATCGCAATTCCCTTGGTCATCGCGTGCCTCTTCTTCCTGGTCTGTGTGTGCCGGAACAAGCAGAAGGCCTCTGCGTCCACGCCACAGCGGCGGCAGCTGATGGCCTCGCCCAGCCAGGACGTGGAGATGCCTCTCATCACCCAGCACAAGCAGGTCTCCTATGCCTCCTGGCACAGCCTCTGCCTGGAGATGGCTTGCCCCCGACGTTCGGATTCTTGACTTACTCGATACACGACCCATAACGACCCTGAACTGCCCTCTATTTTCCCGCATCTTCTCTAAGACATGTCAGGGCATTTGTGTTCTTAGGAAGGAAGTAGTAGGCGTGTTGGAATTGCCCCCGTCCCGGAGTCTAGGCTTCTCCCTCCGCTCAGACTGGTGCAGTAGCCAGAAGGCACCGTCCTGCGTCTGTGTGCAGGGCTGCCACTCTCCCCACAGGGGAACCAAAGGAAAAGGGTTTGGACTGGCCCACCGCATGGGGGCCCAGCTGGCTCATACAAGGGACAGGGGCCTGTTTTCTGGTCAGTTTGGAGTCAGGTTGGTTTTGTTTTGCTTTGATTTTCAGGGAAGGTGGAGCTGCAGACTTAGAGAGGAGGTAGGACAGGCCACCGTTCCCCGCCCCAAGAGCTCTTAGGACAGCGAGAACACCCCGAGATACAGCGCGGGAGAGAGTCCGTCCTGGCCTGCCTGGCTTACGGGGAGGGGCATTCACATTACTTGCAAGCTTTGGGGGGAAATCACTCCTGTCTGGGCTCCGAAGGGGATCTTCAAGGCGGTCAGGGAAGAGCGGACTCCGCTCAGAAGCCAGCAGCCGCCGCGTGTTTGCTGGGGGCTGGAGGGGTGGGGGGTAAGGAGATGCAGGACCCCCCCCCCCCACCGTGGGGCTTCTGTCATAATGTATCTGACCGAGGAGAAGCAGGGAGAGGGGCCCACTGAGGAACAGCTGGGAAGCGCACGGCAGGGTTCTGGGGAGACAGGCTGGGTGTCAGTGTGACGAGCAGTGGGAGGGGCCCCGGGAGGGGGACGCCACTGGGAGAGGCCCTTGGTGCCTCCGGCGGTGGAGCCCGGCTTGGCGCTGTGTGTGTGTGCATGAGTGTGAGCGCGTGTGCATGCATGAGTGCATTGTGCGTGCATGAGTGAGCGTGTGTGCATGTGAGCGCACGTGTGCATGAGTGTGAGCGAGTGTGTGCGTGCATGAGTGTGAGCGTGTGTGAGCAGGTGTGCACACACCCCCTGCAGTGGTGTCTCTGGAGGATTTGGGGGGCCCGTACTTTGCAGCCTGGTTGGGACCCGTCCAAAGTTTTCAGGCCGCCTCACGGTGTCGGGCGCGTTGAAGAGCAGAGAGAGAAGAGAGCGCGGTGTAGGTCCAGCTGAGGCTGGGGTGGGCGGGGCCGGGGGGTCCTCTCCTGGCTGCCCCCCACCCCCAGCTGCCCGGCTTGCCCCTCCCCTGTTGCGGGAACAGACGCGTCTCACTGGGGCTTTTCCTGTCGGCAGGCTAAGCTGAAGGAGATCAGCTTGTCGTCGGTGAGGTTCCTGGAGGAGCTCGGCGAGGACCGCTTTGGGAAGGTCTACAAGGGCCACCTGTTCGGCCCGGCCCCGGGGGAGCAGAGCCAGGCCGTGGCCATCAAGACGCTCAAGGACAAGGCGGAGGGGCCGCTGCGGGAGGAGTTCCGGCACGAGGCCCTCCTGCGGGCCCGGCTGCAGCACGCCAACCTCGTGTGCCTTCTGGGGGTGGTGACCAAGGACCAGCCGCTCAGCATGGTGTTCAGCTACTGCCCGCACGGGGACCTGCACGAGTTCCTGGTCATGCGCTCGCCGCACTCGGACGTGGGCAGCACGGACGACGACCGCACGGTGAAGTCCGCCCTCGAGCCCCCCGACTTCGTGCACGTCGTGGCGCAGATCGCCTCGGGCATGGACTACCTCTCCAGCCACCACGTAGTCCACAAGGACCTGGCCACCCGCAACGTCCTCGTGTACGACAAGCTGACCGTCAAGGTCTCGGACCTGGGGCTGTTCCGCGAGGTGTACTCGGCCGACTACTGCCGGCTCGCGGGGCCCGCGCTGTTGCCTGTCCGCTGGATGTCCCCCGAGGCCCTGGCCTACGGCCAGTTCTCCGTGGACTCGGACATCTGGGCCTACGGTGTGGTGCTGTGGGAGGTCTTCAGCTACGGCCTGCAGCCCTACTGCGGCCACTCCAACCAGGACGTGGTGGACATGGTGCGCGGCCGCCAGGTGCTGCCGTGCCCCGACGACTGTCCAGCCTGGGCGTACGCCCTGATGATCGAGTGCTGGCACGAGGCCCCCAGCCGGCGGCCCCGCTTCAAGGACATCCACGGCCGGCTCCGCGCCTGGGGCAGCCTGTCCGCCTACAGCAGCTCGGCGCAGACCTCGGGGGCCAGCAACGCCACGCAGACCAGCTCCCTGAGCACCAGCCCCGTGAGCAACGTCAGCAACGCCCGCTACGGCGGCCCCAAGCCCAAGGCCCAGGCCTTCCCGCAGCCGCCCTTCATGCCCATGAAGGGCCCGATCCGGCCCATGGTGCCCCCTCCCCAGCTCTACATCCCCGTCAACGGGTACCAGCCCGTGCCGGCCTACGGGGCCTACCTGCCCAACTTCTACCCGGTCCAGATCCCCGTGCCGATGGCGCCGCAGCAGGTGCCCGCCCAGGCGGTCCCCAAGCCCGGCTCCCACCACAGCGGCAGCGGCTCCACCAGCACGGGCTACGTCACCACGGCGCCCTCCAACACGTCCACGGCGGACAGGGCGGCCCTGCTCGCGGAGGCCGCCGAGGACACGCAGACGGCCCCGGGAGACGCGGCCCAGAGCCCCGGGCAGGGAGCGGAGGAGGAGGAGGACGGCTCTGTCCCGGAGACCGAGCTGCTGGGGGACAGTGACACTCTGCAGGTGGACGAGGCCGAGGTCCCGCTGGGCAGCCTTCGGGGCACGGGGCCAGCGGGCACTGCCGGGGAGGCTTGAGCCCCCTGTGCGGGGTGGGGGGCCTGGCTTGCCGTCTCACAGTGCGACCTCTGCCCCCTCGCCCATCGTCCTCCTGTGCACAGAGCAGCCGTTCCAGCCCCTGGCCGCTGGGGGGTCTTCGAGCTGCGGGCGCCTGATGGGGCGGGGGCGGGGGCCCAGCAGGACGCACGGTGGCCACCTACGCTGGCCGCAGCCCCCGAGGGAGACGGGCAGGGAGGCGTGCCTGCGGTTTGCAGGAAAGCAGCTGCTGTGTTCCCTCCAGCTCGCATATGCGTTGGATGTGGTGCCACTTTGGGATTCCGGGCGGCTGGCTTGTTTGAGGGCAGAGGAGACGCGCTTTCTCCCTGCCGCCCCCGCCAGTGACAGTCTCCCCCCTGCCGTCGCCACCCAGGATTCGCGGGAACGGGTTGCCACCACCCACCGGGGTCCCAGGAGCACAGGCTTCCGAGATCGGGGTTCTCTGTGCCTTACCGTGAAAATGTGCCTTAAAAAAAAAGCGATTTTGTATTTTGGGGAAATGATTTCAATTGTCTTGCATGTGTATTGGGCCCACTTTTCTGGAATTCAGGGGAAGGGCTTCGTGGGTTTGGGATGTTCGGGGCGCTGTTGTGCAGAACACGGCACGGGGCCTGTTTCTTCAGGCTCGTGTACAGACCTGAAGTGTAATTTATACGCTGCGCCTGCCGTTTCCACTCCAGTCTCGTGAGCTTAGTAATTTAAGTGTCGACGTCCCCCACGGCGGGATGCGGCCCGACTGTACTCTGGTGTGCTTGTGTTGTAGCCTGTGTAGACGAGGTCCGTTCATTTCAGGGCTGGCGGGAGACAAGGCTCACGGGCCCGCGCACCCCACCTGTAAGTCCCACACCTGGTGTAGCCAATAAAGTGAAACACAACTTCCGGTCGGCTCTGCGGGGGGTGAGGGCGGCCGGGGTGCCCCGAGACGGCAGGGGACGGCGGGGGCCGAGGGCTTCTGGTGGGGCGGGCTCGCCGGGAATTTGCATCGGGTGTGCGGGCAGCGGGACCCCCGCTCGCTCTGCTCCCAGGAAGGTCGGGAGGGCGGGCTGGGGGGACAGGAGTGTGCACAGCCCCCGGCGAGCCACCCAAGCCCAGAACCGACGATCCTGACCTTGTAGGACCTCAGGTCGTCCTGAACTGGTAAGAACTCACACGTCTGAATGTGTATCCTGAAACCGGGGGGCTCTTCTGCGCTCGGCAGAGGAAGCAGCGGGATCGGGGTCGGGACTGGGCGCCCCCCCAAGGCCCGCTCCTGGCCAGTGTGGTCCACACTGCGGAGTCGAAGAGCTCAGCGTCCAGTCGTGCTACTTCTCGTTTCCACCGATCGGAAAGAGGAACTTGGTCTTCTCTCCCGTTGGGTGCACCTGATGGTTTAACCGTTGGGTTGGCACCTGAGAGTGGAAAATGGGAAGCGGCCCCTGGCTGCCCCCTCCGCGGGCACGGCCACCACCCCGGCTTGCCGCCGGGCAGGGACCTGCAGCTCAGGCCGCTGGCAGCCCCGCGCGCCCCCCGGCGGAAGTCCTGCAGACACGTTTGCAGGGTTTCTTGCTGAGCGGGAGGGGTCTGGATCTGGGGGACTTCTGGCTCAGTAGAGCACTTGTTTGTGGCCGCTCGCTCAAACCGCAAAGCCCTCTGCGCCCGCAGGAAGATCACTGCGTCTGAAGCTCGTCGCACCGTGACTGAGTTGGGACGCCTCCGAACAGCCCGTTTTAGAGCCCCATCAGCTCGCCCGAGCTGCCCCCGCCGCATGCCCTGCTCCCCCCACAGAGGGGCATTGCCCCCGCCCCCGAGCAGCTCAGCTGAGTGTCATTAGCTTAATGAAGCCACATAAGCCACAAATGGCTTTTGCAGTCCCGATAATTTTTGATCAGTGACCCTTGTTGAAACAGTGTGTCGGAGCACTGTTCGGTACCAATTTCAGAGGGTCCGGCTAGACCCCACAGTTCACAGTAGCTCCCCCTGTGCGGCAGGGAAGCTTCTGGACTCTCTCCACACGGAAGCATTGATTAAATAGGTTTCCTTTGCACTGAGGGCCGTCCTTGAGATTGTGTTGATGCCTGTTGGGGGGCGACTTTGTTTAAAATGGATCTTACGCAGACATCAGTCCTGTGTGAGGCTCTTACAGCAACATTTAAGACCTTCTGAGGTGAGCTTTCAAGACGGAGGTTGTAAGTCAAGGTCAGGGTCCCACTTGGAAACCTCACTGCCAGGGGCCAGGGTCACCTTGGCAAGGTCCGTCCTGCTCCCACCTGTAGGTCAGAGACGCACGGAGTGGGGAGTCCTGCCCGGCCCTGTCCACCCCGTCTTCCTCTGGGTGAGCGACCGTCACTGGCTTCTGATGGGCCCTCCCGGTTTTTATGCACGTGGAGGTCAGCACACCCACATGTTCCCCTACGAATCCCTTTATTCTCATCTAGAAGTAGTTGTCTTCTTCACAGATGGGTTTCTGCCTCGCTTGTTTTCACGCTGTGTCTCGGGGCTGCCTGCCCTTCAGCGGACGGACCGCTGCAGGAATCCCGCGCGGCGCCCCTGCTGGTGAGGGAGGGCCTGGCGTGAAGGCGGCCGCGGCACCGCAGTGGCTCCCGTGGGACCCGCCGCGTGGGCTGTCCGCAGCCACGGCTCAGTGCCGACAGGTGTGGGCGGGAGAAAGCTGCCCGGGGGCCTGGGGACGCTTGGCTCGGCTCTGGCGCGTGTTTTTAAAAAGACGGGGCAAGTTAACACTTTTAACTCACTGGTAAGGGTTCTCACGAGTCTGTCCCGTTCGCTTTCTTTCCGAGTCTGAAATGCTGAGGTCTTGGTGAACACGGTTGCCCAGAGGCAGATCGAAAATCATCCCTTGGGGGTTGGAAGGCCTTTGGGACGATGCAGGTGCCCAGGGAGGGACGGGACCAAGGGACCCCACTCCGGAAGGCGGCTGTAAGGGTCCCCAGCACCCCGGGTCGGGACGCAGGCCACTGGGCCGAGGGAAGGGCGCGCCGGTGCAGCCCGCGGCCACGTCCACCAGGGGGCCACGCTCAGACGAACCGTGTTCACGATCTTCCTCCAAGGGGGAGGGTGTGCGGGCAGGTGACAGAGTTCAGGGGGCCCGGCCCTCCCTGTGCCCCTGCGGCCCCCGTTCCTATCAGCTCCGTGTTGAGCCTTCTCCTCTGAAGAACTGGGCAGGAACGGCACCCCACATTCGGCCGTGCTGACTTCATGCCCGGCGCCTTGTCTCTGTGGCCACTTTCCTTTCTTTCACCTTTTGTTTCCTACGCTCTTTTTCCTAGGGTTTGAATAAGCATCTTCTTGGTCTCCCTCCCTTTTTTTTCTTTTTTTTTTTTTTTTTTACCACATTTTATATTTTATTTTGTGTCCTCACCTCACTGTGTTGTCTTTAATGGAAGATGACACTAAAACCCCCTCTCCGGGGGAAAGCGTGTCTCCACTGACAAGGAGAACGCACTTTGACCGTAGAATTCTGGGAAGAAGACTCGCCGTCCCCTTGAGATAACACAGATTAGGCTACAAGAGCCACGGAGCGGAGGGAAGGAGCGAATGTGCAGGCTGCCCGAGAGAGGGTTCGCGTGTGCAGGGCCACCTCTGCTGCTGCCTGCTTCCCTCTCCGTTTGCTTCACGGAGCTCCTCCCGTAAGTAGCCGGGGTGCGCTGGCCATGGCGTTGGAGGGGCCGCAGTCGGCCTCCGCCATTGTTCCAGGCTGGGACCGGCCGGCGTCCCCACCGGCAACCAGAAGGGGGCGCCACGGACGCGTCCACGTCTGCGTCTTCCTGGTTTCCATCTCTGTGTCCTCACACTGCTCGCCCCGGAGACCCGCAGCCTGGCGTAGCGTTCCAGGCTCCAGAAGAGGCACTTTCCTGTCCTATAGGTTCAGACCCTGAGGCTCCCTCAGTCTCCACCAGACTGACAATCACTCTTTTTTCTTATTTTTTAACAGCGTCATTGTGCTGTGATTTACGCACACGGGCTGTCCCCCCTGCAACCATGCGGTGGGACCGAATGTGTCCACACAGGACATGCTCCAAACTGACCCGAGGTGAGATCATTAGATTCCTTTGGTGACAAACGCCGGTGGCAGCCTGCGGTGCCCCCGACCCCCTACCGCTGGAGGGGGTCTGAGCCGGGCGCGCGTCCCAGTACGGGGTGTCCTCCGCCTCTGGCCAGTCTTGGGGTCTCCAAGCCACGGACCACGCTGCAATTCTGACAAGGGCCACTAGAGGTCACTAGAAAACTAATCCACTGAGATCCTTCTGTATGTGTTTGCCTAAAATAATTTTAGTGCGCAGCCAGAATAAAAGGACAGGGCATCGGCATCTCTTTGGTGCGCCCATTTAAGTGGGGGGGGGGGCATAAATAGAAATACCAGTCAGTGCAGGAACCTGTGTTCCAGGCGCCTCTCCAACCACAGGCCGGGTCCCCCCGGCAAAGGCGGGATTATGAGAGGGGAAGTCCCCGGGGCAGGGGTTTTCTCCCTCCCACTGCTGCCTCCCCGGGTTGCGGTGACTTCTCGGGCTCTGTGGGGCAGGTGCTACATCTGGAGCCACAGGGGGATCTCGAGACAGCAGAGCGAAGGTGAGACCACTCCCCCTGGGACGCCCGGCGTGACCCTCAGTAAGGGGTTTGACGGCCCCTTCCCAATCGCGTGTCAGGACAGACGGCAGCGGGGACGCGGGATGCATGTCACACCTCCCCTTTGTTATGAAGTCCCGTAAGGCCGTGTTCCGGCAAACGGCGAGCAACTCGAGCGAAAGGACGACGCAGGATCAGGAAAATACCAAGAATCCCTCCTAGAACTCCTCTCCCAGGTTCTCGAACTCGAAGTAGCTGCCGTGTCCCCCACCCCTGCCCTTCCCAGGGATCTCTCTCTCTCTCTCTCACACACACACACCCTAAGGAGTTCTTTGCTCATTGACTGCTTCGCTTTCCAACAATTCTCACAGCAAACTTCTGGTACGTGAAATTCTCCGCTTCTAGATTTTTTCTTTTAGGACTAAGCTATTTGTGAATGCAGCTGTAATGTTACACTGAATGTCCTTGCACATGAGACCATGACCTACGCCATGCCGGGCACAGAGAAACACCACTCACGTACCCGCTTCCGCCTCCCCCACACGCGCAGGGTCTGCTTTGCCCTCCCCCGTGTCCACTTTTATTTGACCCTACAGACCTGTCTGTTCTGATGCCCTCGTGCTTTCTTCAAAACCCATCGATTGTCTTCTCGGAATATCTATGCCCACACGTGGACGTCGGGGGAACAAAGTCGCACGTTCCACCAGAAACTCCTCCCTCTGTCCCTGAGCCCAGTAGGAAACCGTCACCACACGAGGCTCTGTGGCCACAGGCCGTGGTCACGTCTGCCTGAATTCCAACGCACGTGTATCTTTGAAAATGAACCCAGGATAAATGCCGTGAAATTAAAGTATTGAGATTTTCAAGATGACCTCTCCAGGCCGAAGAAAAATCTCCGAACGTGTCCGCCTCCGGACTACTGAGATGGAACGAAAGCTGGCATTCCTTTGGAAGTTAACCCCGCAGTGACTCGTGTCGCCGAAGGACCGGGACCCCCCCCCCGCCCCCCCGCACACACAGCCAGAAGGGCCCATCCTCGGCGCACCCAGCCCTCCCCCGAGGAGGGTGAAGCGACTTGCCTCTGGTCCCAAAGATGGGTGAAAAACACAGGAAAGCAGAAGAGGGTCGCTGTCGCTGTCAGACACGGCGGGACTGAAGGCCAGAAGCACTCGGAGATGATGGGGGGCCCCCTGAAAAAGAGAAGCCACAGCTGTTTACACACCAAGCAGGGCAGAGAAAGACACAAAGAGCAACAACTCCCTTAGTGGGGGTGTCGCTGCGTCTTCTAGAATCCAATGACAGGATCCTACAGTCACTAAAATTAAAAAAATTAAAATTAAAAAAAAAAGTTCATCGGGGCCAATAGTTACAGACGTCTTTGGACAGGAGAGTATGAGCATAAGGTTGTTTGGAATCGTCGTCCCTTCTTGGCTGTGGACATGGCGGCGCCGGCAGGGGGGCCCTGCTGCGGGCAGCTCGCCCACGCGCACAGCACGGGACTCTCCGTGGCGGCCTCGGTCACGGCTGCGTGAAAGCAGACCTCCTTTACCGTGATCTGTTGTTTCTTCTTTCTTTCCTTTCCCCGCTAGGCTTGAATCTGACCACAGATTCCGTTCTGGGAGACCGACGGCGCTGGGCGGGGACGCACGAGGGGGGCCATGGGATGGGCCTTCTGCAGAGAAGTGGCTACGGTTACCTTCTCTACCCGCATTGTCAACGCCACCCCAGCTCACGGCGGAGGAAACTGACGCCCAGGGGATGACACGTGCCTGGCGACTGGGAACAGGAGGGCTCCGCGCCCAGGCCAGGGTTCCCACCTGGGGACACTCCAGTGCTTGCACCTGCCACTGGCCCTTCCCGCCAGGAGGTGCGGGCTGCGGCCCCGGATGGTGGCCGTGGGAGGCCTGGGGCAGGGCCTCAGAGCCCCATGCGTGGTGTGTGGGGCTGGGGGACTCCTCCCGGGGTAGAGCCTGAGGATTTGGGGGAGTCACTCCTTCTGGGAGTGGGGCGTGGAGACTTGGGGGGTGTGGGCTGTCCTCCCGGGGATGACCGTCCCCCATCCCATCTCCCCCAGGGCCACTCTACGGTCCGGGACAGCTCCCCCACAGGACGGGCTACGCACTGGTTGGAGTGGGCCCGGGGCTTGAGGGACCTCCTGGGGGCTCGGGGACAGATCGCTGTGACTCCAGTGGGGTCTGCACAGGGCGGTTCCCCAGAGAAGGAGCCTCACCCGAGGTCCCCGGCCACAATTTTGGTCCATTTATTTTCTCTCCCCTAATTCCTTAATGTTAGTTAAGCTAGAAACCCATACACTCCCCCAAATGGAATTTTATCATTTTGTCACCTCCAAAGTGGCGAAGCTTATTTTCTACTTTTTAAACACTAGGTTGAAACCTTACGGCATCAACGTGATGTATATCACGCATCACTGGTTTTATTACTGTTCTCTATAATTTTATGTTCTTCCGCTCCGCGAAATAGAGCAGAACACTAGGCATGACACCCCAGAGTGGAAGAGAGAGATCTTTTAGGAAGTTGATTTTGGAAGAGAGAACTAGCAAACCACAATATGACACGGGGAAAAACCCACGAGAAAGACTTCAAGGGCCCACTTGAAGCTTGCTGAAAATCTTAGATAAAATGCTCCCAAATACCAAAAAACCTACCAATACCTAAAAAACGTATCAATACCTATCTTCTCCCCATTAAAAAAAAAACATTTTAAAGGCTCACATTTAAATCTAGTTTTCAGAGTTTAACTTCCCCCATTTTGAAGTCGGCAGGAGTACCCCTGGTTGAAGAGCCCGTTAATATTTGTGGGTTTATTTCCAGCGGCGAGCGGAGGCAAGTAAAGTAAGGCGGAGCGCGGGCGGCCAGAGCGAGGCTGGAGGACGCACGGGAGGTCAGGAAGCGCACTGAGGGTTCTTGGGACTGCGGACCAGGCTGGCTGGCGGACACGCTCCTGCCCCGGGGCTCAGCCGGCGGGCGCCGCCTCCGTCCCCAGAGAACTGAGACAGAGCCCCGTGCACGAGGTCCCCTGGCGGGTTCTGGGTGGACCGTCACACCCTCTTGTGACACAATCACTGCAGAAAACTATTCGGCAGGGTTTTTATTAAAGATTTTATTTATTTATTTGAGAGAGAGAGCTCACAAGCAGGGGGAGCAGCAGAGGGAGAGGGAGAAGCAGACTCCCCACTGAGCAGGGAGCCCGACGGGAAGCTCCATCCCAGGACCCTGAGATCACGACCTGAGCCAAAGGCAGACGCTCAACCGACTGAGCCCCCCAGGCGCCCAACAGTTTTTTATGAAGTTTAACACACACCCGCTATATGGCCCCGAAGTTCCACTCCGGGTGTTTGCCCAAGAGAAATGGAACCCGGTCTCCCCATAGTTGGGCAGGAATGTGCGCGGCGGCTCTAGTCCTCGTGCCCCAATAGGGGGACCTCCCAGGGCCGGTCAGCAGGTGCAAGGGAAACCAGCCGCGGCCCTCCCGTGCCAGGGAAGTGTACCCAGCAATAAAAACCACACGCGCACACGCAGACACATGTGCACACTCATGCACACACGCACGCGCACACACACGGGTGGGTCTCCAGGACACGCGGGGTGGAGGGCAGCAGACGGAAGTCCTGCACACGGTCGGGCTGTGTGTGACGTTCCGGAACAGGAAATGGGAATCCGCAGGGACAGGCAGCATCTCTGGGCTTGTCTGGAGCGGGGGGGCGGGGGGGAGGGGGGGATGCGGGCAGAGCCTTCCAGGAGTGCCGGAACGCAGCCCGGACGTGGGGATGCTGGTTCCACGAGGGTCTACATTTGATTCACCGAATTATACACTTGAAATGGACACCAACTACACTCCTTAAATGACACCTGGAAAAAGGAGTGCTTTCTACTTTAAAACACGAAGAACCCGTCTGATAGTCTCTAATGCAGGTGTTAACACTTGCCGATCACAGGATTTCAGAAGCCCAGTCTGCTGATGTTAAAATGTCATTTTAAACCCTGCACAGTCGTGGGGATGGAGAGCTGCTGTCTTCTTCAGGCTTGTGGAGGGGAAAGGGGTCAGGCGGTGAGGGGTGGATTTATCCAGCCACACATTAAGAACAAATGCTGCTTGAAAAGCCATCATGCTATGTTTTCAAGCTTCTGTTTGCACGTTCTATGGTGCCCACGCGTGCAAACACACGTGGCAGGTGTGGGAAATGACACTCTTGTGCCGCAATCAGCCCTCGTGTACCAGTGTCATCCACCCGGGGGGGGGGGTTAGCGTCGTGAGCGGTCGAGTGGCCCCACGCCCCCGCTGTTTCCCCTCACGCTGACAGTGCTCTCAGAAGGCGTTCGGTCACCCTAGGTTACCCTCCTAGGTAATCCATCGGCAAATATTTGATTAATAAGCAGTTTACTTTTATCTGCAAAAATGAGATTTTTTTCCTCAAAACGTAAGGCACGGCGCTGCAAGTGTGAAGCAGTCTTGTCACTGCTTGTCGCTGCTTATCCATGTATTTTTCTTTCAGGACTCCCTAGCATTTTGTAACTGAGTCCTGAAAAGGAAGCCTGTGAGCTTCGGGACCGCTGAGCGGTGGCCCCGTCGACGTGGGACTCACTGCGCTGAGGTGTACCACACGGCTTGGGTCCGTTTCATTGCCTGCAATGAGATGTCCTTGAGAAACAACTGCTGTTTCTCCTTTTCCTGCTTTGTACGTTCTGGGAATGAGACATGGACAGACCCTAAGGGGTCCCCTCCTGCACTCACACCCTCCCCTCTGTCTGAGTTGGGCAGGGCCTGCAGCTTCCTTAAACCCCTGCAAGTGGCCAAAGCGGCGGGATGGTGGTCTGGGATCGGGCGTCGTCGAGTAAGATCCTGTTGCCGCCGCCTTGCCCTCTTGCCCTCGTTGCTCCACTGCTGGCTTGGAAGAAGCACGCTGCCATGACCCTTCCGGCCACCGGGAAACAAACAGCCCGAGGGATCCTCCCCCGCAGCCCCCCCGACGGGACCCGGCCCGCGTCCGAGTCCTCGCTAGCACCCACGCGAGCCCGGACGAGGACGCAGCTCAGAGCGCCTGCACTCCGGCCGGAGAAAGCGCGAGATGATAAACGTGTTCCCACAAGTCCCCCCATCGTGATGTGCGGGTCGGGATGGAGCGCTCGGACGCGCGCGGCAGCCGGCAGATAATTTCTAGAGTCCCTCTGGCTCACGCGCACGCTGTTGCCGGGGCTGTTCCGGCCCGTCCCGCCGAGTTTGTATTTAGGAGTTTGTTTATATGAACTCTCTCCCGGCATGAAGGTGGTTCTAAATCGCACCCCAGTCCCTCCTTCCCCGGCCTCCGTTCCACGCGCTCCGGGAGCGCCGCCCGCTCCCCGGGGTAACCCCCCACCCAGCGGGGGCCTGGCACCCAGCAGGCTCGATAACTGCTCGTCCGTCCGAGAAAGAGGTAGACGGACAGACGGCCGTCATCTGTAGCTCTCTGTCTCGGGCTCTGCGGTAAGCGCGTCCCTTGCATCACCTTCCGACTCATTCCAGTCGTGTTGAGGCACATGGCCGTCACTCTCCGTGCCGCTCGTGGGCAAACTAGGGTGGCAGCCATTGTCCAAGACCCAACGGATGGAGTCGCGGAGCTTGGGGCCAGGCCTTCTCCACTGAAAACACGGACACACACACACACACACACTCACACACACCCCTGTTCGTGTACAAACTTTTACTAAAAGGACTAAGATTCTCTCTTACCTACACCCATCACTTCCCTGGGAAGGGAGCCCCTTTCCCAGCCAGGCGAGACCCGAGGTCGCCGTGCCCTGTGGCCGCCGCCGTGGGCTGTAGGTGGCGCTCACGCCCTGGTCACGGCCGCTTCCGCGGCTCCTTAGAAACGTCTGTATTGGCTCCCCGCGTCCCCGCTCTTGGGAGAGCTTATTTTCTCACAATTAATACAGATGGGTGGTCCCATTATGGCCGGTTCTTCATCTGTGAATTATTTAGTGTGCGGAGAAGCGCTTGCACATGCTTAATTCCTAATAGTGATTACAGGCCTCTGTGCGAACCGCTGGGAGGGAGGGGCAAGGCTGAAGGCTCTTTACAAATCTCTTCTCCTGGGGAACGACGGTAACCGGGATGGGATTTGCAGCTACGGAGTGCTCACTCTGTGACTTTAAGTGACTCCGCTCGCCTCATTAACCTCATCACTCACGGCCTTGGGAGGGAGGTACTATTATTATTCCTCTCACAAAGAAGCAGATCCAGAGAGGGAAATTACTCTCAAGGAAGGGAAGGGCCGCGGAAGGGCTTGGTCCCGGCAAGCCGCACCCCCACATCCAGCTCTCAAGGGCCAGAAGGAGGCAAAGGCCCCCCTCGGACGCCCCCCTTATTTCTGCGGGTTTCCTTTTTATTGTCAACAACCGTGAGCCCCGGAGATGAGCGCAAGTCTCCTCTGGGACAGTGCGATCTCGGCAACGGTGTGACCCGGGGTCGCCATGGCACAGACGGCCACACCCGGTGGTCCCATCTCCCCCTGCTGTGGGAGGAAGGTGAGAGCCACGGGGCAGCCCAGAGGCGGGTGCTGGGATGTATTGGGTGGGCTTGGGGGGAAAGGCGGGAGGACTGGGGCTGTCGCAGAGGTCCCTGCTATTTAAAATAACTTCTATGCCATTCAAAGAATCGACTCTCGGAAACAGTAGATGAAACAGGATCCAACTACACGAGGTAAGCCGACGGGATGTGAAACGTGAGTTGCCCTACCTGATGTCAAGGCTAGCATACAAAGAAATGAACTCTGGCTTTCGTAGTTCCCCGGAAAAGGGCTGGTTAGTGGGGGAAAGCCAGAGACAGCCAAAGACAGAGCCTCCCTACAAAGCTCGGGGGAGAGGGTGCCTTTCCTAAGTCGCCCACTTCGGGATGTGGGGACGGCCGGCGGCACCAGCCTCTCCCCCTCCGGGCGCCAAGAGAAGGGGTCGTGCTCCCGAAATCCCTGTGCCCGCCGGCGCTAACACGGGTCGTGCTCTAACGATGAGACACACACCACACGTTGAGTTAACACTAATTTGGGTCGTAATAAAACCACGAGTTGTCATTTGCACGAGGAAGAAACACGCATGGAGGCAGTCAGGACCCGAGATGAACTCGCCGGGCGCAGGGCCAGAGGCCTGACCGGGACGTCCTCCTCGGGCACCGGGAGCGGGAGTGGAGTTCCAGGCCTTCTCCTGTGAGACCCTGCAGCACTGACCGCTTAGTTCCTGCGGGGTCTGAGTGGCCCCACTGAGTTAGCTTCAAACCCCTCGTTGGCCGAATGACCACCAGGATCCTTCGGAACCGCGCAGACGCCGTCCCCGAGGGACTTCTAGCCACTTCTTTCCACGACGGGTGCCTTAGCGCTCCTTTCTCCCAGATCCTTTCCAGAAGTTTCTGGATCAGGAACACATGACAGGGGCCGAGCGCCCTTTATCTAGCGGACCGAAGGGAAGGCCTGCGCCACCGGCATTGGGTGCTCTGTGTTCAGAGTCCTCAGCTCGTGTGGAGGAGTCAGAATGTGAGCTGGGTCTGATAACGCAGCCCAGAGGGGAGACGGACCTCATTTCCTTCCGTTCCCAGGCCTCCAGGGCGCTTCCCATACGCTTATTGGGGTATAAGAGGCAAAGGGTTGTTGAAACTCCTGGGAGGGGGACAGCGCACACATGGTAGGGTCTTTAAACCCTTCATTCTGTTGCTTTTCTGGAAGCCGACAGAAACTTAGAGACAGTTTTTTGCATTACTTATCCAATACTTTGTGGGTGTACATTTAATAAGGAGCCAGGAGCCGTGTGAGGGGCCGAGAACACAGCCCCCAAACCCAGGGACCGTGTTTTCTGGAAGCTGCAGCCGCACGGGGAGGCAGTTCAGCCCACAAACTCAGCGGGGAGGAGAGCCGGTGATGGGAGGAGCGTGTGGGGGGGGGGCACGGGACACCAGGGGTAACACTGGCCGCCCCCCCAGGAGTGGGGCTTCCCCAGGCAGGTGGGAAAGGCTGGTGCGGCTTCAGGGGGCCCCGTGGAGGTTCCCGGCCGGAGGGGGCGCCTGAGAGAAGATGAGCAGAGCCAAGAAGGCAGGTCTGGAGAAGGGAGCGCAGAGCCTCGGAAGGCCTCGAGGGCCAGGGCCAGGAGCTGGCGTCCCTTGCAGCCCTGGGCGGGGTCCCATGATGTGAGCACAGCGCGGCCCGGGCACACTGCCGCCGGGAGGCGCCGGGACGTGTGCCGCAAACCCGTGCTCCAGGAGAGCACCCGGGGAGGACTCCTTCTCCGGCTACCTCCTCCCAGGTTCACAAATGACTCGCCACCCACTTTGTTGCTTGTCTATGATTTAAATTCATAGAAAAAGCAGTTTGGGCGGCTTCATTGCCAAGGTGGTGTAACACCAGGCGTGTGTCTGCCGGGGGCAGTGGGAACGTGACCGGTGGCTTCAGCCCAGGATTTCTTTCCCATGGTGACGGAGGCCGGGACTGAGATCAGGTGTCGACCCCGTTATTCCTCCTGGGCTTGCAGACCCGCTGTCCTCGCCCTGTGTCCCCGCGTGGCCCTCCCGCTGTGTCTCCTTGTGCCCTCATCTCCGCCTCATTCTAACTTCATCACACTCCGTAAGGATGGGGCTCCAAGCAGAACCGCATTCCAGGGCGCTAGGGCTGCGGGCTCCCACTCAGGAATCGGAGAGGCAGGGATCATTCGACCCGAAACACGCCACTCAAGAAAAATGCTTTTTCCAAGACGTTACTGCACAAGGACTCTTGAAGCAAAGGAACGACCACATTTTCTCTTGGGACGCTGGGGGCTCGACCCGTCGAATTTAATTAAATCCATTTGCCAGTGAGTGTCTCTGTACACAATGTGCTCCTCTAGAGGAAAGCCTAGTGTCACCTCATCTTTGTGACTCGATCACAAAGGATGCCTTCCTCCTCTTCCTCCTACCCGCCCCCCAAGCCCTCTTATCCCTTTCCAATAAGGGGGGAAAAATCGGGCTCTTCTGGGCATGCCCACGTTTTATCTTTAAACGAAAAGAAATGGAATTGGGCAGGGTAGAGCCAAGCCTTGTTACGTGTCAGCGTGAAATGAAGACCTTCTTCTGCACGGTATTCTCCGTGTCCCTGACACGGAACGCGGGTCGAGCCAGGAGAAGGGGCGGGCGGGGGCGGGGGGGAAGCCATTATGATATTTGTGGAGGATGTCGTTACTTAAGAAGACTTTAGTGCTCGTTACTGAATTTAAAAGTCCCACTTTGTCTTAAGTACTTCTCCTTTTTCCAATTTCACTGTGATTTGCATCATACGCTCTTACATAAAAATTACTCTCCAGACCAGAAATTCTTCATTCCGACATCTGTCCAAAAACGTTCCTTCTGCAACTTGCAGTCATAACTCCTTGTTTTAATACCACCACCTCCTCCTTCCTGCTGTCACATTCTTGCGGAAATGGCAAGTGAAGAGAAAACACTCCCTCCTGGGAGCCCAGGAGATGCGAAGTAATTCTCTGTCGAGAGATTTGCTGTATTTATGTAACCAGTAGAAAACAAACACAGACACGTACTACAATCGGGAAACTCCTGTTTGCTCTATTTTTAAGACTCTTGGTCTGCTTTCTCAAGAAGGAGAGGCAGCTAAAGGCAGAGTTTACGGATCGTTACTAGCGGGGACGTACCATGCCGCCGTCGGCCGAAAGACCTCTTGTTTAAAAGCAGTGAGATGAGAAAGGCTGGGACTAAGACCTCGGTTAGAGTGGTACACACCGTCAGGAGTTCAGAGCTACCGCAAGGGTGGAAAATTGAGAAAAGCTGAATTTTTTTATCATGGAGTAGTGTGGTGTCCTAGGAAAGAAAAAGTCACTGATGAGGAAAGATCTTTTGAAGTAGAACTTGATGGTCAACCTGTTACATGCGAAGTGGAAGGCCTCTGGTCTTGGGATCTTTGTCAAGGATGTGGAGTCGATTGTGAACCTAAGAATTTTAATCATTCTGCTCTGAGACCCTGGATTATTTACAAGTGCATTCCTGAATATTCTAAGGAACTGGGTCACAAGATCACTTTACATTTAATTTAATCCCAGTGGGAATTTTAAGAGAACTTAAATAGTCTCTAAAAGAGCAGAACATAATAGCCAAAACAATTTTGAAAAATAAACATGAATGGAGATTGCTTTTCTTTACCAGAAGCAGAACATGTTCTAGTGACTTCTACTGCTGGGGAAATGAAGTAGATGGACATTTCCCTATGCCTCCCAATAAATGCAACTAAAAACCTTAGAGTTTATCTATAAAACAAATACGGGATCTACTCTGATTGGCAGAGAGGAGAAGCATGCTGGGTAGGGACCTTGGAACCCCAGGAATGACAGCGTGAGGAGTTTTTGGAATTTCCTCTTTGGCCTCAGACTGGACACTGGGGAAGCTGGTAATCTGGAAACACCCATGTGGGGAGCCTTGACACCCACTTCTGATGGGCCAATGAGGCGCTCCTACTTCCCAGTGGAATGGTGTCGGAGAAGGCCAAGTGAGAAGCTGGGCCCTTCCCTCAGGCTGGGGGGCTGCAGGCCCTTCTCCTGTATCCTGTGGCATCAGTGGAGATCAGACGGGGAGGCTGGACTCCCACCGCCCCTACAGCAATACCTGCCTCTGCCCCTAAGAGTGACAACAGGAGACACCCACAGGTTAACAAAGCTAAGCGGATCCCAAGCCTGAGACACCCAAAGCAACCCAGTCAAGGACACGGTAATGGTTATATGTCCCCAAATTAAAGCCAACAACAAATCTTGAAGGCAGCCAGGGAGAAAGGACGCATTATCTACCGGGGAGGCCCAAGTTAATGATGGTGGATTTCTCATCTGAAAACACGGGAGACCAGAAGGAAGTGACATGTTGTTTGATGTGCTGAAAAAATGTCTAAGCCCAAGAATTCTATATCCAGCAAAAATATCCTTCAGTGATCAAGACGAAATAAAGGCAGTCTTACGTAAAGACAGAGAAATTACTGCCCACATTCCTGCCTGCAAATATCAGCTAGAGGAAGTACTCCAAATAGAAAAAAAAAATAAGAGAAAGAATCTCAGAACATCAGGAAGGAAGGGAAAACACAGTAGAGCGAAAATATGGACAATACAGTAGACTTTTCTTCTGTTCTTGGGTTTTCTAAATTATGTTTGGTGGCCAGAACAAAATTATATGGTTCCCAATATATCACGGAAAGTATTTTATTTTATTTTTTATTTTTAAAGGTTTTATTTCTTTAGGTGACACACACACAGAAAGAGAGAGCACAAGTAGGCAGAGAGACAGGCAGAGGGAGAGGGAGAAGCAGGCTCCCCGCTGAGCAGGGAGCCCGACATGTGGCTCGATCACAGGACCCTGGGATCATGACCTGAGCTGAAAGCAGACACTTAATGACTGAGCCACCCAGGCGTCCCCTACAGGAAATATTTTAATCAACTATATTATTAACCACGGGGGGTAAAGAGGTATAAAGGGAGGCAATTTTTCCTCACCTTGTTTGAACTGGTAAAATGTCAACACCAATAGACTTTATAAGTTTTGGAATATATCATATAATATAATGTCTAGAGCAATCACTAAAAAACCAACCCAAATAGATACAGCCAAAATTCCTATGACTAAAAATGAATTCAGAAAAGATCAAGAAACCCAACAAAGGCAGGAAAAAAGGAAACAGAGAAATTCAAAAGGGGAAGAAAAACTCGAAAAATAAAATGCTAGACTTATGCCTTAATGTATCAATAGTTAAATTAAGATAAATGTTCTAAATGTACCAATTAAAAGACACAGATCCACAGAGTGGATTAAAAAACATGACTCAACTATACATGGCCTACAAAACTCACTCAAATGTAATGATACTCATCAGTGGAAAGTAAAAAGATGGAAAAGATATACCGCACAAATATTAATCAGTAGAAAGCTAGGGTGGCCCTATTAATGTCAGATAAAGTCGACTTTAGAGCAAAGGAAATTGCCAGTGCTCGAAAGAAACATTACATATGATGACAGAGTCAATCCACAAAGAAACAGCAATTCCAAGGATGAATGAGCCAAAGGGCTAGCAGGTATGGTCGTCAGAAATGGATAAAACTGGAAGGAGAAAGACAAATCCACACTGGGGACTTCTACACTGTTTTCTCTAATTGAAAACAAATGAGATAGAAAAACGGGAAATGTATAGAACTCAAAAACACCATCCATGACCAGGATCCAGCCAGCGCACATAGAACGTTCCCCTGACGACGGCAGTTGTTTCTTGTGTAGAAGAGCAGACCACGGTGGGCGGCCACCTAGACCGCGACGTCAATGCAACAGATCTTAAAGAACTGGAGTTCTGCGGGGTTTGTTTTCTGACCACCGTAAGAGTAAAGTAGAAACAACAGACAGATACGCGGAAAATAATCTTCTGGAGATAGTTTTCTCCACGTGTTTAGAGAAACAGCCGGAACCTGTTGACAGACCCTACGGACATCAGAAGGAAAAGAAGGGAGCCCTGTGAACATTTACGTACACACAGATTTGATACTTTGCATGAGATGGACCAGTTCCTTAGAAAATAAACTACCACAATTCACCTCATATGAAATAGATCATTTGAAGCCATTTAACAATTAAGACAATTAAAGTTGTAATTAAAAAGCTCCTGAAAAAGAAATCTCCAGAACCAGATGGTTTCACTGGAGAATTTTACCAAGTATTTAAAGAAGCACTATCACACATTCTACAGAATACCTTCCAGAAAATAAAAGAGAAAGAAACATTTTCACCTCACTCGAATAGCAAGACAAAGATAGTACAAAAAAGGAAGAAAACCTAGAGCATTATCTTCACGAAGATGCAAAAATTCTTAATATTGGCAAATAGAATTCACCATTACATAAAAAGAACTAGTGTCCAAAGTACACCAAAATGCTTGAATATTACAAACACCCATCAAGGTAACCCACTATAGTCCCACGCTAAAGAGGAAAGGTCACATGATTATAGCAGTTGAAAAAACATTTGAAAAATTCAGCATTCATTTATGAAAAGAAAGCTCTCAGAAAACTAGGAGTGGAGGAGAACTTCCTTAACTTGATAAGGAATATGCACAAAACCCCATAGCTAAAATCATGTACAACAGTGCAAGTTTCCCACTGTGATCGGGATCCAGGCCAGGGTGTCCAATCTCGCCGCTGCTAGTCGACATCGTACTGAAGTTCTAGGCAATATTATAAGGCAAGAAGGGAAATAACAGTTATATAGACCAGAAAGAAAGATCTAAAACTGCTCCTGTTGGCAGATGACATGACGGTGTGTGTAGAAAGTACCAAGGAAAATACAGTAAACAAGAAAAATTCCAAAGTCCCCAAACTCCCAGAACTCATCAGTGAGGTCAGCAAGGTTGCAGGGCGTAAGGTCAACATACAAAAAATCAGCTTCATTTCTGTTAGCAATGAACGTGAGGGAACTGAAGAGTTAAATACTATGCCATGTGCCATCTCTCGATAAATAATGGGACACGCGGGCATCAGTCTAAGGAAACAGGTACGGGACTTGTATGTCGGCAAGGTTCTCACTGAATATCTAAATAAATGGAGAGATGGTCTGCATTCAGAGACTTGAAGACTCAGCACGGTACGGGTGTTAATTCCCCCCAGACTGATAGATTCAACACCATTCCTGCAAAATCTTTAAAGGGTTTCAATAGATATAGACAAGATGGTTCTAAAATCTGTATGGAAAGGCGAAGGAATTGAAGAGCTCGAACAACTTAGAAAAAGAAGAATACAGTGGGAGCCATCATTCTACCCAATTTTAAGACTTACTACGTAGCCTTAGTAGGCTAGGCTGTGCCAGAATAGGACGAAGGGTAGACGCGGAGATCAGTGGAACAAAACCGTAAGCCCCTAAATACCTCTGCGACTATGGCCACTAAGTTTTGATGGAGCTGCAAAAGATCGTGTTGAATTGGATATCCACAGGCAAAAAAACCCCAAAAGACCCTCCATGCATATCTCACACTTCATGCAAAAACTCATGCAAAATTGAGCACAGATTTAAAAATAGAACATAACATTTTTAGAAAAGAAATAGAGGAAAAAATTGTTGGGACCTAGAGTTTGGTGAACAGTTTTTGTTATGATATCAAAAGCATGTTGTATATTAAAAAAAAAAATCATGAAGGGACTTCATAAGCAATTAAAACTTTTGTTCTACAACATACCCTGGTAAGAACATGGAAAGAAAAAGGGAAAAAAAATATTTGCAAACCACATATCTGACAAAGGACCCCTAAGTAAAATAATAAATTCTCAGAAATCAAAGTAAAAAAAACAATCTGATTACAAAATGAGCAAAAGCCATGAAGAGAATATGTGAATGGCCAAAAGCCACTTAAAAAGATATTCAATGCTGTTAGCTTAATTTGCATTAAGGAAATCCAAATTAAGACCTCGATGGGACATCATTATACATTTATTAGAAGAACTAAAATTAAGAAAAAGTAGTGAAAATCCCCAAATCCGCGAGGAAGCAGAGAAACCAGATCCTCATACGTTGCTGGTGGGGATATAAAATGGCACAGCTACTCTGGCAAAGAATTGCAGTTTCTTAAAAAAAACTAAATCATACACTCAGAACACAGCCCAGCAGTTGTACTTTCGGACATTTATCTCAGATCAGTGAAAACTCACATCCACAGAAAAACCTGTAAATAATTGTTCTAGCAGCTCTATTCGTACTAGCCCCGAAGTGGAAACAACCGCAATGTCCCTGAAGGGATGAACGGTCAAGTCGACAGTGATACATCGTACATGAGCGGACTGTGGATACACACAGCAGCTTGGATGGGTCTCCAGGGCATTACGTGGACCAGAAAAGCCAATACCCAAGGTCGCAGACTGTATGATTCCATTTATACACCATTCTTGGAAAAACAAAATTAAAGAGATGGGAAACAGATTAGCGGGTGCCAGGGTTAGGGATGAGGGGGGAAGGGTGCTGGGGAGACTACAAAGGGTCGCACAGGCGAGATCTTTCTGATAACGGGATATTGTCGTATCCCGACTGCAGTCGCAGTTACACAAATTTGCGATCTGTGATACCATGCATTGGATGACACACACCCCGTACAATGTGGATTTCCTTGTTCCGATAGTGCGCTATAATTACGTAAGTTGTCACCGCTAGGAGAAACAGGAAGGATGCACAGTCCCTCTCTTTACTATCTGTGATACAGAATTATATTTTTTAAAGTTCCCCGAATGGCAAAATCCAAAGTTAATACCGATCAAAACAGTGGGGTAGAGACCAAAGGAGCAACAGAACACATTCCAACAATTCGAAAAAAGTAAATATAGAAATCTGGTCGATGAAAATAGTCGTGTTTCAAATCAATGTGGAAAATATGGATTATTTGAGAAAATTGGCAATCCCAAACGAAACAAGTTAGATCTCTATGCCAAGTTGTAAATAAATTTCAGAAAGATTCAAGCACTAAAATCTAATTATTAGTGGCAGAAAGCGTAGATACTTTTTATAGTACTCACGTGGAAAGAGTCTTTCTGAGCGTGTGTAGGGTTGTAAGCCTGAAGAGAAGGATCAGGGACTTGATTTTTAGAAACAATATACTGTTATTCAGTAAGCGATACTATAAAGAATATAAGACCTCTGACAAATTTGGAGAATATATTGGAACAATAACGAGTAATAAAAAAAAAATACTCTGATTAATGAGAAACACAGCATGTAATTGCAAAGCAGACCGAGGAAATGAACAGAGAGGAAAACCAAGATGCCGAACAGTATCTGAAAAGAAGCCCCGGCTTACTAATAACTAATTAATGAGATTAAATGGACTAATTGATTACAGTGAGTGATGGTGTCCAATGTTCGGAGGATGTGAGGAAGGAGACACTTGTGTACACAGGTCATGGACTGGGTCACTATTTGTGTAGAAATGGAAATACTATGACCCTTGGGTCCAGAGGTTTAAATTGTAGAGATTTATCTCCTGGAATTACTCAGGCAGGAAGTGTCAACATACGTGAAGGGAAGGGATTTGCAGCATTATTTAGAACTGTCCAAAATTTGAACCACTTTCATGTCTTTAACTCAATAGTTAATTGGTTAAATAAAACATGATATTTCCATCTGTTGGAATATTGAGCAGAGTAAAAAAAGAGTGAAGCAGAACTATATATACTATAAGTAATTAAAACTCTAGAAGGGTAGCAGTTCAAATGAAACTTGAATTTTAGAGAGAAAAGTGTGATTTAAGCTTATACCACATACACTGGCAATTATATATGTTTATATTCATACAGGTATATGTAAATATATAAAACATATATTTGTAGACTCATTATAAAAGGATACACAAGAAACTGATAAAACTTCCCAGAGAAAACGGTGGAATGAGGAATTGAGAAAGATTATTTCTTCGCTTTAACATACTTCTCGTTTTTACTAAAGTGATACAGACGTATTTCCTAGAATGTCTAATGGCAGTCTAGGTTCATGGTGAAAACGAGGCTTGGGTGTGGGATAGAGGTCACCAGTTAGAGATAATTTAAAAAGGAAAAAAACACCACTGAAGAAAGAAAATAGGTGACAGTACAAATGAAAGAGAAGGAAACATGGGTGAGCCAATCCCAGGAACCCACATAAGCACAGACATGTTTATCTTCCTCTTTTGTGATTTTCGTGAGCACAGCGCTGGAGACCTTCCGCGATTATTTCTGAGGTAACAGACCATCGGTACTGACCTAAGGGACGACAGGCTAGGAAATGACGGTGGGTATTATCATCTCCTCCGTGTATGAAGGGCATTAGTGATCAGACAAATGAAATTAGCAGGAGAGCGCGCATCTTCTCAGCTTTTCCCGTTCATGCAAGGAGCCCACTGTCCTGTCCTTGGGTGGGACAGAGAAAAACAGGAGGGCCAGTGCACGATCACGAAGTCACCCACATTTCCCAAGACACCGAGGGCTGGCGGGACCCTCACCCTGTTTCCTTGGTTTCACCAGTCTGTCGTACAAAATGGTGGCACTTGGAATGTTGGTCCCAGAACCACATGGTGGAGTCATGGAGACCTCCCCCAGGTCTGTGCTGCACCGGCCTCAGACTTTGCACAGTGAACCGTGCAAGGAATCCGAAATACACTCATCCCAGACAGACCCCACTCCCGGAATTCCGGGATTCACGGTCAGTTCAAATCATTCATCTTCTTTTGTTTTTTTCAGATTTTATTTATTTATTCATGAGAGACAGAGAGAGAGAGAGGCAGAGGGAGAAGCAAGCTCCCCACTGAGCAGGGAGCCCAATGCGGGACTTGATCCCGGGACCCTGGGATCGTGACCTGAGCCGAAGGCAGACGCTTCACTGACTGAGCCCCCCAGGAGCCCCATTCATCTTCTTTTCAAGTGGCTCTGGGGGCTGCCCCATGTGCAACACTCCTGAGTATTTTAGGTCTCTCTTTCGCGTTAACAAGCAGCAGTGTTTTCTTTGTGGGATTAAACTCCGCAGAAATATCTCTGCAAGCAGATTTGTGTCTTGATAACAATCTGTTGATGAATTCGGCTCTCCGGGAAGACGCCCAGCTGATACACATCAGCGCGATGACACCCTTCCAGCCTTGACAGCTGTCGGGACGGCGTGTCACCACTCTGACACCCAGCCGGCACTCGTGCGCCTTTCACCGCAGACCTGTCGTCCCCAGTTCCTCGGGTGGGTTCCCAGAGATATGGGACTTGTTCCTCTGCGGGATGCGGGGCTTCCTCTCTTCACCCTCCTTTCCCCAAGGATCCTTCCTGGCTTTGTTCCTGTGGTAACCACAGGCGTAAGAAGGAGGCAGTGTGGGAGAGGACAGAGGTCGTGCAGCTAGAGCACATCTATGTCCTGGTCCTGCTTTTTACATGCCTGGGATGGAATCTGTTTCTTTCCGTGTCAAATGGAGGAGCACATTGTTACGGGAGACTGTTTCAGTCAGGGTTCTCCGTACAAACCGAGCCAGTAGGACACGTGTACGAACACACACACACAACAGGGTTTACTATAAGGAATTGGATCACACACTTATGGAGGCTGATGAGTCCCAAGATCCGCAGGATGAGTTGGTAGCCGGAGACCCAGAAAAGCCTATGGTTCAGTTCTACTGCAAAGGCATGCCGACTCAAGACCCGGGAAGAACTGGTGTTTCAGTTCAGATGTGAAAGCAAGAAAGAGCTGATGTCTCAGTTTAAAGGTAGGCAGGCAGGAGGCACTCCTTCTTTCTTGGGAGCGGGTCAGCTTTTTTGGTTTTATTCAGGCCATCAACTGATTAGATGAGGCCCACCCACACTGAGGAGGGAGATCTACTTTACTCGGTCTACCAATTTAAACGTTAAATTCACTCACAGTGCTCTCACAGGAACACCCAGAGTAATGTCTGACCGAATGTCTGGACACCCTGTGTTCCAGTCAAGTTAATACATCAAATTAAACATCACGGAGACGGCTGAGAATTAGAAGTTAATGTGTGGGAAGTGCTTTAGTACAGGAGCATGGAGTGCGAGATTTTGAAAGTTCTTCAGTGATTACTAAAATTAAAGAATGTTTTATATTATTGAATTGTTTCATCCTCATAGCAACCCAAGGAGGTGGGAAGGGCAGAGGTAGTCCCCTCCTCTTAGAGAAGAAATCAAGGCATCAGTCGGTTGTACAACTTGGTCAGAGCTTTCCAGAACATACCAATTCTTGTGTCAGAGGCAGGTGGAGCTCTCGAGACTCTGGGGCCTCTGGAAACCTTTGAGGGATGGGGAGTGGAGTAGGTGGGGTGGCCAGCGGACTCCTGAAATCTCCTTACCTATCTTCGAGTCGATGACTGAATGTCATAAATCCTCTTCATACCAGAAGCGGCCACACTGCTGAGATTCCACATCCGTGCGTGACATGCAGATGGGAAGCGGAAACACGGGGGACTATTTAGACTGCATATCTTGGCAGATGCGATAACCCTACCTGTACGGGACGGCAGCTTAACTTTGCCCTGCCTTGTAAGTCATAGAATCTGGAGATCGAAAGCGCATCGATCCACCTACCCTTAATTCCACAGCCACGTAACACCTGCATTGTTGCGTCTCTACGTTTGTGAAGCACTTTCAGATATATTATTCGCAATGACCCGGACACACATCACAACCGCGGGATATAAGTGACTTGCCCAAAGTCTTCCGGTATTTACAGAAGAGCGAGGACAGGGGCTCCGATGACTCTCTCCACCCAAAACCCCGGAGACGGGGAGCACTTGGTTCCACTCAGTGTAACACACTGTGACAGAGATCTCCTTGGGCTGAAACTGTCTTCGCTCATGTCTCTGCCACCGACTGTCAACTCTTTATTGGAAATACATGTTTGTATAAGTCCTGCGGTGACTCAGAAAACAGGACCAAATCCCTCTTCCAGAGGACAGCTCTTCACCAACTTAAAGACCATTCCCCCGAGCCCCACACATCTCTGTTTGTACTTGTCTCTTCCAGCCTCTCTGCCCCCTCCCTGCCCCCGGTTCTGGGTCCGCCCAGGCCCGGGTTTGAGAGCCCCCACGGTCGAGCTGCTTTGCCTGACACACGCCCCGGGAAGTCCTTGATCAACTGCATCCTGACGGCCGCTCTGGGGCTGGGGAGTGCGCTCTACCTTCAGAGGCGATCGAGTGTTTGCCCTTGGACGTGGCAGCCCAGACCCTGGCAGACGGAGAGGCGATGAGAGCAGCAGCTCCCCTGGGCGGGGACAGTTGCCCCGTCTGTACCTCCATTCATTCCTTCAGTTTTGTTCAACCTCCGATGCTCACTGTTTGTTTGTCCCCGGCTGGGTGACCACTGGGCCCCACACTTACTCTCTTATGTTTGGCTTCTCTCTTCCCTCTGCTCGGTAGGGGAGGCTCGGCATCACCATCATCTCCTCGGATTCCTGGGACCCTCCCCACACGTGGAGGGTCTATGATCATCCTTACTGTACATATGGTCACCTTATTAATATATTCATGACCATGTTACTTTTATTGAAGGGCTATTGATAATGAATTTATAATCAGCTACGCCCACCTCCCAGTCTCCATCGACACATTCGGTTTTGTATTGTGCTGTTCATTTCTGGGACCCCAGTGCCACTCTCTGTGGCAATGTCTCCTCTTCACCCTGCAGTTTAAGGCATTTTATCCTGTCATCATTTGAGCTCACCTTTCTTTAAAGCTTCCGATCAGGGGTGCCTGGGTGGCTCAGTGGGTTAAAGCCTCTGCCTTCGGCTCAGGTCATGATCTCAAGGTCCTGGGATCGAACCCCGCATCAGGCTCTCTGCTCAGTGGGGAGCCTGCTTCCCCCTCTCCCTCTGCCTGCCTCTCTGCCTACTTGTGATCTCTCTCTCTGTCAAATAAATAAAATCTTTAAATAAAATAAAATAAAGCTTCTGATCACTCATGAAGCTTAGCTCCATTTTAAAAGCTGTCCCATGGTCCTCTCTCGTTTTTAATTTTTGAGATCTTTTCTTTTTCCTTCCTGCTTGTCCACATAGTCATGAACGTGTCTCTGGTGACATTTTAGTTCTCCTCTGTGTGCACACGTACACACTCATGCATGTGCACGCACACACACACACAGTTTCATCACTTGCGGTTTTAAGAGCCAACATTGAGGGAGAACCATGAATGACTAGCCCTGAACTATGACCAGGAAATTCAGCTGTTACATGAGGATTGTGGAGCCCACTGGATACCCACCCAGACTCACAGACCTTCAAGATGCGGAGCCCCGGGAAACCTCGGAGGAAGAGGAAAGCCCAGGGGACTCCGTCACCTGAAAACACAACCTCAGTCAAGGAAGGCTGCTGCAAGTTAATTCATCCAGAATACGACGTAGAGGTGGTAAAGTTCCCACTAAGTGGCGGGGAAGCTGTGCCCGAGATTCAGCCGAGCATTTATGTTTTGAGTTGCTGAGAAATCCAAGCAAGGAGGCAACGTCTGCCCAGATTCTGCCTGCAGCGTGCTTGGGACGTGGGACTGGGACAGCGGCTCCTGCCACAAAGGATCCCAAGAGGAGAATGGGGCTCACTCGAGGCCCGGGATGGAATGCCTGCAGTTTCTAATAAGAGAGTGGCGCAGAATTCAAGGAGCCTTCCACACTCACTTTGCAATTTATTCACATTCAGTGTCAATGTTTTGAGAATTTCACTGATGTATTTTCCCCCCTTGTGTTACTCACGGCATCAAATGCCTCCTGGAAACACCTGCTGTGCAGGGAGTGAATCTAAGCACCATTTCTGGGTCGTTCAGTCCACATACATGACATGTTTCTCATATTAGTAGTATGCAGTCGTATTTTGCAATACACAGTGTGGAGTGAAGTGTGACGGATGACGTGATTGGGATTGGGATTGGCAAACTCTGGCCCATGGGTCCGCCACCTCTTTCACGAAATAGCATTGTTTTATCTGGATATGGCCACATCGACTTATTTACAGACTGCTTGTGGCTACTTTTGTTACAACGGCAGAGGTGAAGAGGTGAAACCCGATCCCGCAAGCCCGAAACATTGACTATGTTTCCCCTTGAGATAAAGTCTGCCCGATCCAATAATATGCAATACAACACATAACGTATAACATGACACGTTAATATAGAATATACCACACATACTGTATCGAAGCGTAATAGGCACTATACGATGACCTATATGATCATAATTCACCAACAATCATTACATTTGTCCAAAGTCGGGGGTAAGGTATTTGACGGTTTGTACAATTAAACCATTAAAGCCTTCCTCTAACTTAAAAGTATGTGTTGTGTTGGAAAAATCTGAAAAGGGTCTCCTGGGGCTGGTTAGAAAACACAGAACCCGTTCTACAGAAATAATGATTGATCCAGCAATTAACAAACACAACTTTGGCTGAGGTTTTTCTGTTTTCCAAATAAATTGTTAGCAGATGTAGTAACTGAGGTTTGAACAATGGTTCAAACTGGGGGCGAGTGATGGCTTCTCCGAGGCATTCGGGGAACACACACACTGGCACGAAATCGGTAGATGTGAATACCGTGGCCCAGATGGGGAAACAGCTTTGGGGTCTAGAGCATTTGAAAGCTAATTCTGAGGGGTAGGATATAAAAATCTAAATGTGTTGAACAGATGTAGGGAGTTTTTTTTTTCCCCTGTGCGCGTTTCCGGGACCCATCGGGACCCATTCCCTTTGGCGTGGCCGTCTTTACCGCCCCAGAGGAGGGTGAGGCAGACATCGTGCGGGCTTTATCCCACAAGATGGCACAAGAGGCCAGGTCCCTGGGTTTGGGGAGGGCCCTCTGATCGCCGCCGACAGGTGTGTCCTCCCGTGGCGGCTTGGCTCCGACCTGAGCGGCGGCGGAGGCCCCGGGTGAACGTGAACGTGTACCAACAGAGAGGACGTCAACCTCTTTCTGTTTGTTGACAGAGAGATACTGCATCGTCTAACGAGAGCCAAACAATTCTCCCCTGATACGTATGAATATTCATCGAATGCGCAGGAATTAAATTACAGAGGCATCTGTCACACCGTGAGGGACTTCACGGCCACGGCGGCCACTTCTCGTCTGTGTGGTGCGTTCGCAAAGAGCCTTTTATCTGAATAAGACAGTGAACTTGTGAGCGTGCCTCGGCTACGCTGACAGACCGCTGGGTCCCGCTGGCGTGGGGGAGGCCCGCCGGGCCGTGCGCAAGTCCCCTCGGGACTCGGGGCAGCGAGGTGCCCACGTCGGAGACCTTGGCGGTGTTTCCCTGTGGTCCCCGCTCACCCGCTTACCTCCCCTGCCTTCCCTCCTCCCCCCACAGCCCTACTCCTTTTAGGGCGTTTAGTCACGGAGCGGGCAGGTGGTGGCTCTGGTGGCCTGGGGCATTTGCCCATGACAAGAGGGGCAGTGTAGAAAGCTTTCCCCCTGGAAAGACGCTCCGGGCTCCTCCGCTTTTCTTGGCAGGACCCCCTGCAGCAAGAGCTATGTCCACTCTGCCTCCTGTCCCTTGGATGGTGATCCCCGAGGGGCCCGGCGGACGTGGGTGCCACGCCAGCCTCCTCCCTGGTGGTGCTCCCTGTGGGTCCGTGCGACCAGCTCCTCCTCCCATGTCCCACCCGCAGCACTGACACCACGGGGCACGCTCTGGGAAACGGGCAGCGGGGTCCCCACGAGTCTATCGAGGGCCGCGGGAGGAGGTGACACGGGTGGCCTGGCCGTGGACGGAGCGGGCGCTGCCTCGGTGGGGGAGGGTCGTGCTGCAACAGCCAGGGGGAGGAGGATTCTCGAACTCCCTGCGGACTGTTCCCTCCGATCCTAATTAACGTGCTGCTGACGGGGCGGCAGCGGGCTCTCGCTGAGAGAAGAGATGCATATCTGCGCTCCCCACGCCGTGTGCTCGCGCACCGCTGGCCGCGGCATCAGAGAGCTGGCTCGGGTCCGGGCGCCCGCGCGGAGAGCTTCTGGCTCAGCCTGTCTGCCTCGCGAAGCTTATAAAGCCACCGACTTTCGAAATACTCTGGAGCCTCGTTGTTCTGCTGTTAGCTCGTCATCCCCCGGGGGCGGTGTGTCATCCGCTAATTATTCCCGAACGCTCATTATGCTCATCCCACTGTGATGTAAGGAGGAAGGGGGCCCCTCTGCCTGGAGGCGGCCCAGGACGGCAGCTCCGTGGACCCGTGAGTGAGCCAACCTGTCGGCCACTGGCTCCACACCCAGTGGGTGCTGTTTGCTCACTGACTTGGAGGATTTGGGAAGGACTCTTCTTTCTGCAGGTGCTGGCATCCCGGCTGCGCAGATGGGAGCTTCTTGTGCGGGGAGAATTGAGCTCTGGCCGCCCCAAGCTGGAGCGCGGCTGAGCTTTTCCGAGCAGGGAGGGAGGCTGGGGTTGACAGGCAGCCTTTGCAACGACGGCTCCTACAGGCCGGAGCAGACTCTGGGTTCATCCAGACGCTGCTGGTTCAGGCCCGGCATCCTAGCTACTGACTGACGATACCTCCTTCCGCCCGCCAGGGCGTCGGGGTCCGAACATCACAGGCTGTGGTTATCCTAGCAGGCAGTCTCCTGAGTGCTTCGAGAAGGTGAGCGTCTACGTGGTCAGACGCGAGGGGAACCACACAGCCCCTTCCTGACCTTCCCACACTAACTGCCCTCCCGGGCGGAGACACTGTAGATCTTGAAGGTTCTGTGTTCCGAGGGCTGGGAGAAGGAGTCGGAGTGCTGAGCCACCGGCTTCCGGCTGTCCGGGCTCTATGATAATTCATCTAGTCCTCCAGGGGACACGGGCAGGATGGCCGCCCCCGACTGACTTTTGGGAACAGAGGGTAAGAGGTTCTCCCAAAGGTATGAAGTAAGCGGTGAGACAGGGGTTTGAACTTGGGCGGGTCTGCTTCGAAGGTCTGTGCACGACACCCACACCCACTGGGAAGACGGGGAGCACGTGCGAGGAAGATTGGCTGAGCCATGGAGGAGCACAGGAAAGGGGGAAACCTCGTTCAGAGGACAGTCGGGTGAGGGAGACTGAGAAGGACTTGAGAATCTGCCTGCTTAGGGCTTTCTCAGGCCCGTGGCGCTAGGTGGGGCGTGGAAGTCATGGGGGCATCTTAGTGGGGACCCTGACAACGGGTCACAGGGACAGGGCTGGAGTGACCCTACGTGCCAAGAGTGATGCAGCTTCCCTGGCTGCCGGACCAAATGTGTGGGTTGAGGACGGGCCCCTGCTCCCCACAGAGCGTGAACATGGGAAAGAATTGTCCTCTTGCGTAGAATCGAGACAGGCAAGGAAGAAGAGAAAATCGATCTTGGGAAAGTGGACGTTGATGTTAGGAAGGGGAAATGATGACGGGAAGGGGAAGCTGATAGTGAGACGGGGAAATTCACGCCGAGAAGGCCAACAGCACTGCCTCATGCTCCAAAAACAGTTGCCAGGGCACCTCAAGGGTTCTCAGTTCCAGGCTTTGGGCCTCGGTCAGCCCGTCTGTGCGCACCCCTCCATCCGAGTGAGTGATGCCGTCGGGGTCCCAGGTGGCTTGCACTAACGATCACGGCCATGGTCAGGCATGGGTGGTGAGTTGAGGGCACTATCTCTACATACTGAGCATTGCATTAAGTAGATAATAAATCCTAGTGAACCTCCTTGGTTAACCTTATGAAAGTCCCGTTTCCCTGTAAACTGCAAAAAAGCAAGGCGTCGTGCAGAAAAATTTAATATTTCTAACAGAAGTATTTATATAATAATAGTATTTAGTGTCATAAATTTCCCCATGTTTGCTTCTTTGGCTACATCCCACGGATATTGGTTTTAATTTTATTTTCATTCAATTTGATGCATTTTCCAGTGTCCCATGAGAATTTTTCTTTGGATTACTTAGAAATACATTACTTAATCTTTTTAAAGTTTGGGGATTTTCCTTCTTTAAAGTTTGGAGATGATCTTTCTGCTGTTTGTTTCTAGTTTAATTCCATTATGGCCAAAGAGCATAAATTTGCTAAATTTTGTTTTATGGACCAGAATATAGTCTATTTTTTTTTGTTGTTGTTTTTTGTTTTTTTGTTTTTTTTTTATTATGTTCAGAATACGGTCTATTTAAATGGATGTTCCATGTGTGCTTGAAAAGAATGTGCATTCTGCTGACATTGGGGAAAACACTTTATAAATGTTAATTAGATCTCCTCTGGGAATGGTGTTATCCAGGTCTTCTCTGGCCTTGCTGATCTTCTGTCTAAGTGTTGTCTTTATTACTGAGAGAGGGATCTTGAAGTCCACGGTCACAACTGTGCAGTTGTCTCTTTATGTTTCCACGTCTGTCAGTTTTTACTTTGTGTATATTGAAGCTCTGTTATTTGGTGCATACATATTTAGGATTGTTACATCTTCTTGATGAATTAATTCTTTTATCATTTTGTAATGTTTCTCTTTATCCTTGGTAATTGTCTTTGCTCTGAAGGCTACTTGGTCTGATATTAATATAAACACTTCTGCTTTCTTTCTCTTAGTGTTTGCATGTTATACATTTCTATCCTTTTACTTTTAACATACTATATACTATACTGTATAATATATACTATATATAACACACTATACATATATATATAACACACTATATAAACATAACTATATTTGAAGTGAATTTCTTGAAGACAGCATATACTTAGCTCAAGTCTTTTTTAAAAAATCCATCCTAGGGCACCTGGCCGGCTCAGTAGGTAGAGCATATGACTCTTGATCTCAGGGTTGTGAGTTCAAGCCCCACATTGGACACGGAGGCTACTTTAAAAAAAAAAAAAAATCCATTCCGATCATTTCTGCCTTCTAATTGAGATGTTTAGAACATTCGCATTTAACATAATTATTGCCATGCTAATATTTAGGTTGCCCGTTTTATTATTTTTTTTCTGTTTGTTTTGATTTCCTAATTTATCTTTTTCTGACTTCCTGTGGGTCACTTGAGCATTTTTCAGTATTCCATTATTATTCATTAATAGTTTTGAGTACTTATTTTTGTATGATGTGTGTGTGAGATGTCTGTGTGTGTGCAGTCTAGAAATTTAAAATCCATCTTGATATAGTTCCCTGCTATCAATATTTTACCACTGGAATGGAATGTAGAAAGTTACCACCATTTATGTTCCTGTACCCACCTTCCTTTTCACAATTTTCTTAAGTGTTGCCTCCACACACATTAAGAACAATATCAGACAACGTACAAGAACTTACTGCTCTCTACCACAAAACAGGATTTTGAAATCTTAAGAGGAGAAGAATAGGGAACCGTTTTTAACAACATGTTTGTCTTTCCATTGGGCTCTCTTTGTTCCTAATTTTCCAAGTTTTCTTTTTTCTTTATTTCATTTCTCTCTGAAGAACTTCCTGTAGCAATTCTTTTAAAGCAAGACTATTTGCTATGGATTCTCTTACTTTTCTTTCATCTGGGAGCATGTTTATTTCGCTTTCATTCTTAAGGAACATGTTTGATGAATATAGAATTTTGAGTTGACATTTCTTTCAGCACTTGAAGTATATTGTGCCACTTTCTTTTCATCTTCATGGTTTTTCATTATTTATCTGGACACATTTGAATCACTTTTCTCCTGCAAGTAGTGTTTCATTGCTTTCTGGCTGCTTTCAAGTTTTTTGTTTTGTGTTAAAAAAAAAGATTAAAATATACTTGGGTTCTTTGGATTTTTCTTACTTAGGATTCTTAGACCTTCTTGAATTTGTAGGTTGACGTATTTCTCCAAATATTTTTTCTCCTTACAATCTTTCTCTCCTTCTTCTGGAACCGCTATAACATGAATGTTGGCTTTTTTATCTTCTTTCTGCAGTTTATTTAGATTAGATGATTTCTATCGATATATTCTAAATTTACTGATGGTTCCCTCTATCATCTTTATTCTGTTACTGAGCTCATCTGGCAAGTTTTAAAATTGTAGTTATTATATTTTTCAGTTTTAAAATATTCATTGGTTCTGCCTTGTATTTTGTATTTGTTGAGATTGTTTATTTTTCTATGCGTAATTGCTTGTTGAAGTATGTTTATGATCACTGTTTTAAAATCCTTGCCTGATCATTTCAACATCTGTGTAATCCTGACATTTGTATCTGTTGATTCTCTTATTTAAGTCGAGATATTTCTGGGTTTTGATATGATGAGTAAATCTGGATTGATTCTGGATGTTTTGAGTATTATGTCATGAGGTTTTATTTCCTATTTAAGTATATATTTTGTCAGTCAGTCAGTCAATCTGCTTAGATTCAGAATGCACATCCCAGCTCAATTCTGTGGGCTTTGGCTCAAAGACCAATTTAGTTTCAAGTGTTTGCTGTGGGATTCTGGATCAGCCCACTGTGTGTTACCGAGAGGCAGTCTGGAGCATGGACAACATTTCATGCTGTGGGTTCAGTTCTCAAAGTCATTTCAGACCTTGGCTTCTCAGGCGGTGTGCCCAGGACTTTACATCCAGATTACAAATTCCTTTCCTTACCTCCCTCTTCTCTTTAGTTTTCCCTTCCCCATTGTAGCACAATGAGGTGGTCCTTGAGGGCAACCACTCCCGCTTATGTTCTAGTAGAGAGGGGATGGTCAGCGTGGCTCCTCTCTCCTGTCTCTGTGGCTGATGTGTCCCGCGTATATGGGGAATACGGCGTCTCTTTGCTGATGTTCGCTCAGTGTACTATGGGAGCAATCAGTAGGGCTCCCTTCCACCATTTCTACTGCACCCAGTGCTAAGGGGGAGGGATGCAATCATTGCCTGTGTTAGGGCAGGGGGGATGGGAGGTGATGGGCGGCAATCTGTCCCAGAGTCTTCACAGGCCCAGTGTGGGTCAAAGAGGTGTGACTTCCTTCACGGTGTTTGCCCCAAACAGAGCAGGTATAGTTTATGTGGTCCCATCCTGCAGAGCTGACCTAGTTCCAGCCTTTGAGTGGAGACAGGAGGTTTGCTTGTTTGTTTGTTTATTAGTCTGTGCCCATGAACGATTCTGAGTTGCAGGCTGGTGTAGGACCCAGACCGGGATACATGGGAAGCCAAAATCCAAGGAACTCATCATCGGGTTGTCCTGGGAGTCCTGAGCTCCCTAGGCAGTCTCCGTCTTCCACTTTCAGTCTCCTGGTAATTGCTTTATGCATTTTATCCAGAGTTGTTATTATTTTTTGTTTTTTTGTTTTGTTTTGTTTTGTTTTTGTTATAATTAGCAGGAGGAGTGGGGCGGAATGTGCCCACTCTGTTTTGTCTGGAACCAGAAATTCCTCTCTTTCATTTTTGTTGATAAAGTCTTAGTGCCCTTTGACTGCCACCTTGAACCCAAGGATATATGAGTTGTCACTGATGTTCCTCTCTGTGGGTTCTTAAGGTCCTTTACTAATATCATGTAATTTCGCATATAATTATATACCACCTGTAGTTCTTGTGGATTCATTCATGTTTCCCGGTCTTGTCTCCATGTGGGACTACGTGGGGTGCCTGCCTTCCCTGGGAACCCCATGGTGCTCATTACAGTTCAGGGCTCAAGCTTTGGACTTTTTATTTCTTGGATGAATTAATTAGAACTCTAGAATCAACGTGCTTCTGAAGCCAGACGGACCTGCATTCCAACCCTGTCTCTATCTAGTACTACTTGCAGCATCTTGAATAATTTACTTCATCTCTTTGAGGTCTGGTTTCCTCATCTGCAGCATAGTTCTACTAATAACTTTATCACAGAAGGTAATGTAAGCATCAGAAGTCAAAATATACAAGGGCACCTGGGTGGTTCAGGCAGTTAAGTGGCAAACTCATGATCTCAGCTCAGGTCTTGATCTCAGCCTCCCAAGTTCAAGCTCCACACTGGGCGTCAAAGAAAAATAAAGTCAGAGTATGCATTAATTAAGTACCTACTGCAATGAAATAGACTGTGCAACATTTTTTCCTTTTTCCTCCATTCTCTTTGTTTCGTGACAACCCATCCTTCACTTCACAAAAGGGAAGTAAGAGAAGTTCAAAGACAAAAAGAGAAGTTGTGGGAGGCTCCAAACACATCCTTTTTTGACCTTTGGTTGGGCTTACTTGAATCCAAAAAATTGGTCCCTACTTGGTTGGTGCCCTGGCTGAAACTCTTTTTTTTCTGGGCCTCCCATCCATGAAGCGCCTTCAGGGGATGGCCGCAGGCTGCAGGTCTCTGCCCTCCCGTCATCCATCCCAGCCTTTCCCACAAGGACCCCACAGAAGCGGGCCCGTGGATTTTGGAAGCACGAGGGACACGTGAAAGCAGCTGTATTGTATAGATGAGGCAAACAGTGAGAAAAGCCCAGAACTGTGAGCTAGGTAAGGGAGCTGCTCCTGTCAGCCGGCGGGAGCGTGGGCGGCCCCCGCATCTCTCCTGGGAGCTGGCGCTGGGGAAGTGTGGTACGCTGCCGTCCACGCGGCCTGTGGCCCTGAAAGACACGGTTTTCTACACTGGTGGAACCGTGTGGCAAAAGGGAAGGGGATCGGTCCTCGCAGGGGCATTGACTTTGGGTCACTGATGAGACACTTGGGGCAGAAGGATGTAATTCAGGACTTGGGAAGGGAGGAAAATTAATACACCCAGTTGGTGAATTCTGTTGCAAATCGCAAGAAAGGGGTCCCTCGAGGCGATATGTTTCTTTTTAGGCTTCACCTTGAAATGTGCGGGAGGTGAGGCGAGAGCAACTTTGGTACCCCTTGACCGGGGAGTTCCGCCCAGCTTGGGAGAGACTGAGTGGGTCCTGAAAGTTGGTGTTTAGATTTCCAAAATGATGGTTCATCGCCAATTCTGACAATCCAATCAATCAATCTATATTTTTTTTTCCTAGAGAGAAAGACAGGCAGTGCCTTCCCTGGGACCCCTCGCATTCCCCACCTCCTGGCGCGCATGCACACACATATGCATGTGCATACACAGACACACAAGCGCACGCCGCAGAAAATTTAAAGCCACGGTCCCGGAGCTGATGTAACTGTCACATTTTATAATCTGCTCACATGTATGTCGCAGTTGATGGAAAGTAAATGCTCTCGTTTTACCATCCCTAGGCAAGTGTGCACAGTGCGTGTGGTTTATTGACGACCACTGGGGGGATTCCTGATTCGTTGTTTGGAGGCATATATGATTCTGGTAGCAACACTGATGTGATGCAATTTTCTGTCTTAATTTCCCCAGCGTGCTTGTAATTATTGATTTACCAAAGGAACGAATTCTCATTTTGGCAGGCAGGCATGGTCGTAGCTAACGCTTGGCTCTCAACCCGATGTGCACCTTCAAAGGGCTGTCAAGATTTTTCAGGGGTGCAGTCCTTTCTCCCCGGGCCCCGCCCCCGGGGAGCCCCGCCATTTGTGGACGCGCTCAGGGGCCTGCGCCTGCTTTCTGCAGGACTGTGATTCATCTCCGCTCGCTATGGAAAGCCGTGCGCCCCTCGCAGCAGGGGACACGCCAGCGTTGGAAGTCAGATGGCGCGACCCCGCCCCCCGCCGCGGCGCCGGATGAGCAGCCTCGGCCGCACACCAATCTGCAGCCAGCATGTTTCGCACGCAAGTTCTCAAAGTGGGGTCCGCGGCCCAAGAGCTCTGGCCTCACCTGCGGAGTTTCCGACGTGCAGATTCCTGAGTCTACCCCAGGCCTTAAGTTAGAACCGCAGGGGGTCAGTCTGTCCTTCTCCTGCGATGGAGCTCGTGGGGAGCCCTGGGGTCAGGGGCTTCTTCAAAGGCCCGCTAAGCTCCGCGCCTCAGCCCTCCCGCCCCGCAGTTTCCGATGCTGTGCAGGGCTGAGGAGTGCGGCCTGGCCAACACCTCCCTCCCAACTCCTCTCTAGTTCCTTCTTGCCAGAGAGTGTCTGCGCTCTTTTCCTCAGACGGGCGTCTAGCCAGTCAGCTCTTCAGAGCCCTCCGAGCCCCGCGGGCTGCTGGCCCCGTGACCCACACGTGGACGTCCCCGACACTGGGGCCGGCCTTCTGGACAAGCATGGCACAGCTTGACCCTTGCTTTCTACTGCCTTTCTCCGGGGATTCCCTGGGGGTAACCTTGCCCGGCCCCCGGAAAGCCTCGAGGTCCCGTGACTTCTCCGCCCACCTTTGCGTCTGCTAGGAAATCCGAGTGTGCCGAGCAGAGGATGAGCCCCGGGAGGTGCTGTCAGACCTTCCAGCTGCCCCAGCAGGGGGCCCAGACGGGGAGGGTGGAGGCAGCCAGGGAGTGAACCCCATCCCCTGCAGGGATGCTACTCTGGCTCCCGTCGTCTGGGCCTGGCCGGGGCGGCCACTCCCTGCGTGATGGGTGACTCGCCCCACGGGTTCTTCCTCCTGTGGGGCCCTGTGGAGACCCGGGGGGCTCGGAGGCCGCTGCCTGGCATCTCCGACATTTTCTCCCTGCCGTGAGCACTCCCAGAGCGGCTGCTGCGCGCCAGCCCCGCTTCCCCTGATGTTGGGGGTCCCTGGCCCCATCCACTAGGTCCTTTTAAGTAGGACAAAGAATGGCAAATATTCTAGCTTCCTCCCTGGCTGGGCCTAGGGAATTGTTTTCTCAGATACGGTGGGAACTGGCCTTTCCTCCAAGCGCACAGCGGCTCCGCAGCTGTCTCCTGTCCCCCCGGTGGTTTTCGCTGTGAGAGCGGAGGAGTATGTGCGCGCATGGACGTGTCTGTGCAGGTCTCTCTCTATCCCCCTGTCATCTGTCATCTCTGTGTCTGTCGTCTACCCTCCGGCTGTCTATTCTTGATCTAATCATCCATTTCTCTATCCTGTATCTCTGTCTCTCTCGCTCGCTATCGTCTGTCCACTGACCTCGGTATGGAAAACCATGGATTTGTCCTGATACCCCAAGTCCGGTGGAAAACCAGAGGCTTCGTTCTAAGTTTCTCCCTTCGAGCTCCTTTTCTGACAGTGGGAATCTTACTACCCCAGACCAAGCTCACTGCACATACCTGATGTCCCGATGCCCTCCCGCCCGGGGGGCTCAGCCTCCTCACCCCACGAAAGTCACCCACCGAGCGAGCGTGCGAGGCCCGCCACCACGGAGTGCCACGGGCTGGGGGCTTGCGGTTCTGGGGGCTGGGCATCTACAACCAAGCATTGGCAGTGCTGGTTTCTCCTGAAGCCTCTGCCCTTGGCTTCCTCCTGGCCGTCGCCCCCCTGTGTGGTCACACGGTCTTCCCTTTGGGCACACCTGTGTCCTAATCTCTTCTCAGGACACCAGCGAGATTGGATTAGGGCCCATCCTCATGACCTCATTTTAGTTTCAAAACCCGACCTCCAAATACAGTCCCGCTCTGTACTAGAGGTCAGGACTTGACCATTTGAATTGGGGTGGGGGGCGGGGCACATCTCAGCCTGTAGCCCCCCCTCCCTCCTGGACACTCTTCTGTGCTCCAACCCCCTGCTCACCCTCACCCCCTGAACCAGCCCCGTGGGCAGCCCCCTCACCCCTCTCAGGTTCTGACACCCACCCTGGGCAGGTCCCCTGTTGGGTGCTGTCCCACATTGAGGGGTCTCTGGCCCCTGCACGAGGCCCTCCACCCACCCAGATGCCCTTCTGACCCCCTAGAGCACCAGTACTTGTTCTGGCCATTGTGCTCCTCCTCCCTCCCCCACCCAGTGTAGACGAGACCTGCCTGACTCCACCCATTGACTTTAGGACTGGATTGTTCTGGAAGGAAAGGAAAGGAAGGGAACAGGAAGAGGAGGAGCAGGGTTTTGTGTCTCAGGCTGGAGGGTCCAGAAGCAGATGCTGAAACAAGTTTGGGGCGCAAGCTGTTTCCGGGGAATCAGTGTCTGTGGAAGGAAGGGCCGGGCGGTTTGGCACGGGGAAGGTGCTGAACTACCACACTGCGCCTACAGATCCCCGGGCAGTCCGAAGGGGAGCTCAGGAGCCGGTGCTGCCCATCCGCGGCCTCTGTCTGCATTTTCCCGCCCTGCCTGGCCTGCGGACCTGTGCTCCCCAGGAACGGTGTGGCCGCAGGGGGCGCAGCCGAGGCAGAGCCTGTGGGAGCTGCCGGCTGCCTCCCCGCAGATGAACGGCGGGTCCTCCCCTGAGGGGGTTTCGAGGCGGTGCATCTCCAAGTCTACAACATTTTGGGTTTTAAAAGGTTTCTATTAATTTTCTGCAGCACCTTGCTGGAGACTGAAAAATACAGCGCTTCTTTTCAGCGGGGCTGAAAATTAACCCAAAGAATTCCATTTCCGTCATGGTAGTTAACCCTCTTGCTGATCGCAGTTATAAGCCCTAGAAGCAACATACAAAGGGACTGTTTGAAGATAGGAGGAAGCTGGAGTCGATTCGACCCTGAGATGCACAGCCTGCAGAGTGAGTGGGATGCATCGATGGCTGTTTCCCGGAGGGCCCTCCCCAGTCTGCTCGGCACACGCTTGCTAGAACTCAAACGGAGACCTGGGGTCTTATAGCCTGGAGGTGTCGGGGCACTGAGGGAGGGCTCTCAGAGCAACTGGAAAGCCCCAAATCTGCACGCGACCCCCCCAAATCCTCTATGTGCCCCAGAAATGCCGATGCATGGGGGGGGGACGTCATGAGGCCACCATGTAACATTGGGAAACCTGACGGAGCAATATGAGCTTTCTCTGCTGAAGCTGAGACAGAATTTGGGGTCTTGGTCCTACTCAGATTGAGGGGTTAGTGAACACCTTAGGTTTTTTATCGAGACCTCAGAAAAGCCCCAGATTAGGGAGGGAATGAGAACAGATCTGCCCTAACAAAGCATAAAACCAAATTACATAGAGGAACTGACTGGCGTGGCCATGCAGCACGACACTCCCTCAACAATTAAGTAAAAGAACAAACTACCAGGACGCACAACAATATTTATAAATCTCCAAAATGTAAAAGAAGCCCGAGGCAAGAGAGTACTCTCTGTATGTTCCCTTAATATGAAGACTGAGAAGAGGCCATCCTCGTGGACGAGCGTAGATGTCGGGACACCATTGCCCGTATAGGGTGAAGCTTGCACTGTAGGGGACGATGGGAAGGTTTATGTCGTCAGTGGGGAGCAGGGGCGTGGCTACGTGCATTTGTCAAAACTCACCAAATTATGCATGAACATCTGTATGTATCAATGAAAGGTCCGCTCAAACCCAAGCAAACAATAAAGAAGGCTTCCTTTGCCTCCCTCTACATGGTCACAGAATATGGTGGCTTCCCCTAGAGTACCGGGCACTCATAACACAGCTGATACTGAAGAGAATAACTAAGAGAAAATCATCGCTCACTAGCCACGCTGTAAACGATTGTTTCTTTTTGTCTCAATCCATTAATCAGACACCTGAAAAACAGTGCTTAGGGCATAATTATTTACTTGAACTAGGAAAACCTCTCTTCGGTACCTTGTTAAATCAGGAGAATGCTAGCAGAAGGAATCTTATAAAACTTCTTTTTCAAAACCGCCAAATTTTGGAGCCATGGTAAAGTGCTGGTTAAGAATTCATTGCAAGAGAATTCCTCTCTTCCACCTGCAGATCCTCCTCGATCTACAGTGGGGTCGTGTCCCAATAAACCCTTCGTAAGTTGGAAATATCTTAAATCAAAAATGCATTAATACGCCTGGCCCGCGGAACGTGATCGCTTAGCCTCGCCTACTTTAAATGTGCTCAGGGCACTTACGTTAGCCCGCAGTTAGGCACCGTCGTCTAATACGAAGCCTCTTCTATAACAAAGTGCCGACCGTCTCCTGTAATTTGCTGAACGCTGTACTCAGAGTGGAAAGCGGAGTGTGTGAGTGCCGGGGCGTGTACCCTGGGGATGGCGCGGCTGCCTGGGAGCCGGGGCTGGTTCCCGCTGCCCCGCGTCGTGGAGGGGAGCAGCCTGCATAGCACCAGCCCGGGAAAAGACCAAACTCCAGAACCTGAAGTCCAGTCTCTACTGAATGCGTATCACTTTTGAACCATTGTAAGGTCCAAGAATCGTCAGGTCGAAACTTGTGAGTCGCAGGTCGTCTGCACTTGCTTCCTCGGAGGACTCTTACCCTGGTCCGTCCACTTATGTCCTATCTTTCTGCTGATTACTCAGATCAGATAATTAAGTCTACTTTGTCCGTGCAAAGATATCTGTGTCTAACATGAGTGGATAACTTCACCTCTACGTCCGGTAAGCACCTGAAACCCAGATTCAAATCGTAACTATCATTCCTACTGACTCGCTTATACCACCCCGCGGGGCAAAACCAAACGACCTTCTCTCCCGGAGGAACTTCTTTCTCTCATGTTTTGCAAGCCCCGACAGAGGATCCCTCCCTGTGCTGTCCTCTTCCTTCATCCTCCACAGGAAAACCTCTGGTGGTTGTGTGTGTCCTCTCTGCAGCACGCACCCCGAAACCTCTCCATTTCTAGCCATGTCATTGATATCCCCCAGTTCCAAGGCACCACTGTCTGTCCCCTGGGATGCACAGCGACCTCCCCGGTCTCCCAGTCTGTGTCTACTCCGCGGCAGAGTGATCGTTTAGGGCTAAAAGTTATATGGGGTCACTTTCCTGCTTCTATTACCTCAGCGGTGTTCCAACTGCACTTAGAATAAAATTAGGGTTCCCTACCATAGCCTGGAAGGCTCCGAATGCTCGAGCCCCTCCCTGTCTCCAACTCCAATGCCATCCCCTACACCTCACACCCCGCCCGCCACGTTCTGGCCACTCTGGCTTTCTCTCTGTCTCTGTTAGGACATCCTACGCTCGTCTCTCCCCTGTCCACATCCTTGCAGTCCAGCTTCTGTCACCTTCTGTGCTGCGTCTGTTTATTAGCTACAAAACACTTGGCCAATATACACATAGTGAAGATCTGAAGTGAATACTTAGAGACTTTCTTCCTTTGTTAGAAGGTAGGATCCTTAAGAAGAAAAACACTGTCCTGTTCTCTTGTTCTTTGCTGTGCCTTGACCACCTACCACGGTGTCTGATATGTAGACAGTGATTAATAATCATTTATTGAGGAAATAAAATGACATGTTCCCTGCCATCAAGAAGGCATTCTAGAACACTCCTGAACACATCAACTATGCTCACTTTTGTCTTTTTACTTTCAGATTTGACTTTCTGCATATATAATGTTTTACCTAGATTAAAGAACTGAGGATGTATAATTTGGGGCTTCCAAAAGTATATTATAATGAACACCTTTCAATGGCTCTACAAAATCGGTCTTCGTAATTATGCTTTCAAATATTTGTGTAATGGTTTACTTCCTGGATGTACCTCGATTTATATGTGGATATATATAGTGTTTCTCATACAGCAAATGACTTCTCTCTGACACTGGTCATCCACAAGGTCAAGATGATACTGATTCTTACTTTCAAGCATTGTTTCGAGGATTAAATAAGATACTGCCTGTAAGAGTATTAGTAATGCTCGATACCAATTTTTAAAATGATAATGATTACTATTATCCATATAGTAATAAGGTCTAATAAAGTGCTCAATACAAATTTAAAAGATGATTACTATTACTATTTGTCATATTGACATTATACTAGATGATACTAAACTTTCTGCTTGTATTTTTCATTTTAATCCAGTCTGACCACTGGTGTCCTTTAATTGGAATGTTTACTATTTAATGTAATTTTTGATGTGGTTAGATTTATGCTTATCATTTTACTATTTGTTTCTGTTTGTGCTTCATGTTTGTTATTTCTGTATCTTTCCTTTTGTACTTTGTTTTGGAGCAACTGAAATTTATTTAGATTTTAACGTCCATTTGCCTATTTACATTTTTAGATATAGTTCTTGCATTTAAAAATAATATTCATTCTTAAGTTTCAGAGTCTACTTATAGTTAATATTGCACCACTTTGCCTAACATGTAAGAAATCACAAATGTCAACTTCTACCCCTCTCCTCTACGTTATAGTATGTATTATATGTATGTACGTTAACTCCAAACTAAAATGTTGAATTTCTTCATTCAACAGTCATATCTACTTTAAAGTGAACAAATAGTCTTTTATATTTTACTACATATTTTCCATTTATTCCGTCCTGAACATCTAAGTTTCTATCTGATGGTCTTTCTGTTTAGCTTGAAAAACTTCCTTTAGAATTTTTTGTAGTAAAGATTTGCTGATGAGTAATTGTTTTTTTCTTTTTAATCTGAAAATATGTTTATTTTACCTTTATTTTTGCTGGATATAGAATTTTGAATTGACAATTTTTTTCTCTCTACCATTTTAATGTATCGTTCTATTCTTTTGCTCTCTAGAATTTACGATGAGAAGTCAGCAACTTTTCAAATTGTTCAGTATTTTCTCTTTCTATTTCATTTACAGCAGTTAGCCTACAATGTTCCTATGAGTGGTTTCATTTGCTTTTTTTCCTGCTTGGGCTTTACTGAGTTTCTTGAATCTGAAAATTTATATCCTTCAACAAATTTTGGAATTTTTCTTACATTTCTTCACATATATTTTATGTCTGGCTATCTCTTCACCTCCTGAGATTCCAATTACAAATATGTAAGAATTTTTTATGTCTTTTCACAGGTAAATAAAGGTCTGTTTACTTTTCCCATCCTTTTATCTTCCTGTCTTCAGGTTGAATAATTTCTATTGCTCAGTCTTCAAGCTCACTTTCTTCCGTCATCTTCCACCCATTTCCAAGCTGGTATTTGTATTATCATAACATGTATTTTGTAACTTCTGTCAGCAGAATTTCCATTTGGTTCATTCGGTTTCACTGCTGAGAAATATTCTCATTGATGGAACGCATTCACATTCTCAAGCATAGCTATAATAATTGTTTTATATTCCTTGTTTGTCACATTTGACATCTGGGTGAATACAAGTGTACCTTCTTAGATTGCCTTATCCTTTTAAATGAAGTCGGCCACGTTTTTCTATTTCTTCCATGTCTAGTAATTTTGGATTTTAGGGGCATTTGTAGACATTATGAATAATATGTTGTTGAGGTTCTGGATTCTACGTTACCCCAAAGACTATCGATTTTTGTTCATTTTAGTAGGAGGAACCTGGATGAACTCAAATTCCACTCCCTGAAATCTCAGCTCAGTTCACTAGCCCTAGCTGCATTGCTTGCCGTCTGCCTCACACTCACAATGCTCAAGAATTTGGGGTGCTCTCTGTGGCCTTCTCCTTTCTTTCATTTCCAGCTGCCACAATTGCTTTAAACTCTTCTTATTTCTCAAGCCTATAAAACTGCAGATATTTTTTGGTCAGAGTCTTATCCATTCTGTAGTGTGTGCTGGGGACTGCACTAAGGCTATGGGCCAAAACGAATGGAAACACACCCAGGTCTGTACCCTTCCTCCACTTGTCTGTGCTCTACCAGTATCTGCTGCTCTGATCATTCTTCAGTCCCCTCAGGTAGCTTTTTTATTCAGCGGGTGACTCATCTGGCTGTTCTTTATGTACAGAATTTATATAGCCCAACACTAAAAAAATCCAAATAATCTGATTAAAAAGCGGGCAGAGTACATGATTAGATATTTTTCCAAAGAAGAGATACAGATGGCCAATAGACACATGGAAAGATGGTCAATATCACTAATAATTAGAGAAATGCAAATCAAAACCACAGTGAGATATCACTTTACACCTGTCAGAATGACTAATATGAAAAAGAGAAGGAATAACAAACATTGGTAAGGATGTGAAGAAAAGGGAACCTTCATGCGCTGCTGGTGGGAATGCAAACTGGCACAGCCATGGACAAAATCATGGAAGTTCCTCAATAAATTGAAAATAGAATTACCATTTGATCCAGTAATGGGTACTTACCCAAAGAAAATGAAAACACTAATTTGAGAAGACATGTGCACCCCTATGTTTATTGCAGTATTATTTACAATAGCAGAGATATGGAAGCCACCCAATGTCTATCAGTAGATGAATGGATAAAGAAGATGGGGTGTATATACACAATGGAATGTCACTCAGCCAGGAAAGTTAATGAGATCTTGTCATCTGTAACATGGATGGACCTAGAAGGTGTTACGCTGAGTGAAATAAGTCAGACAGAGAAAGACAAGTACCATATGATTTCACTTATACGTGGAATCTCAAAAGCAAAACAAACAAACCAGAAACAGACCCATAAATAGAGAGAACAAACGGATGGTTGCCAGAGGAGAAGTGGGCAGGTGATGGGAAGATGGGGGAAGGGACGTGGGAGGTAGAGGTTTTCAGTTATGGAACGAGTAAGTCACAGGTATGAAAGGTATTAAGGAGGACATGTATTGCAATGAGCACTGGGTGTTAGACGCAAACAATGAATCTTGGAACGCCACATCAAAAACTAATGATGTACAGTATGGTGACTAACATAACGTAATTAAAAAAAGAAAGGTACAGCATAGGGAATGCATTGTACGGTCAATGGTATCATAATCGGGTTGTATGGTGACAGATGGCAGCTATGCTCATGGGGAGCACAGCGTAATGTATAGACTTGTCAAACCACTACGTTGTACACTTGAAAGTAATATAACTTTATGTGTCAACTAGACTTCAATAAAAATAAATAGAAATAAAAAAATTGAAGGAAATTTCTGAGGCAGAAGGATATGAGTTTTCATATTGAATGGGTGTGGTGACTCGTCTGAGTGCAGTAAATGAGAAAAGACCCCATTTGGGACACATCCTCAAGAAATTTCAGAACACCAAGGAAAACACGTAGAAACTCCCAGAGAGAAAAACAAAACAAAACAAAAGTTAGTTTTTAAAGGAACGATGTTTTGACTGGCGTCAGACTTCTTATAAAGAATCAGTGTCTTCAATGTCTTAAAATAAGACCATTTTAAACTTAGAATTTTATTTCCAATCAAAATTCTATCAACCAAGGATTGAGGAATTGTTCTCCGTTACTCAAAAAAATCACTTTAGCAGAATGAAAAAGTTGCTATAAGAAATAGGAAAAATAAAGATCCAGAGTAGCTTCCAGATGAGAACAAAGAAGGGATACCCACAGATACCATCACGTGTGAGTGGTCTTGGACCAGGGCCACCGCCATCTGGGTACCATGTTCCTCATTAATAAGGCGGGGAGAGGTTGAAAAGACCTGTCACAGTGAGGATCCCATAAGTCTGTGTTTTAGCTATCTATGCTGTGTAATAAATGGTCATAAAACTAACAACTTAAAACAACATACAGTGATGATCTCAAAGTGTCGGTGGGGCAGGCACAGCTTAGTTGGGTTCTCCGCTCACGGTCTTATGAGGCTGCAGTCATGGTGACAGCCCTAGCCAGGTTCTCATCAGAGGCTCGACCGGGGAAGGATCCATTTCTAACTGGGCCACTTCAAAGTCTGTCCACAGTCTACCTATTCTAATCCTCATTGTGCAATGTCCGATTTCCTTAAATCTGAAAAGTAGGCTATAAGCCAGAGCTGCACGGTTGTTTCCCAGAAGGTTGGGCTCAACTGGGAAGCAACAGGAACGGGATCTCTTGGCAGGAAGGCCCACGAGGTATCAAAGAGCGACTGAGATCTGAGATGCTAGGGCGGACGACCTGGTTCAGCATCGCTAAACCCGAAGAATAAACTCTAATGAGGTGATGGGAAGAAGCCAAGCTCTTCACACTTTCCTTCTTAACACTGGGTGGCAGAGAGTTTTTCTTTATTTCTGTGAGATTTTTCTAAGGACACTCCACTCCACTTGGAAGGTGTCTGATTTCTCAGAAAGCTTAGGATGAGAACCCTGGGGTCCTTGGAGTTCACTTGGCTACTGTAAAGTGAATGGAATGGAAAGGAGACCTAAATAACCTATTATTCTTGGATCTTGGATTTTTCTTGGATGTTATAAATGAAGATGGAGGGTAGGCCTTAGAGAAATAAAACTTTCCTCATCTAGTTTTTTGGTTTCCTTTACACAGAAAAGAAATTATTCAGAAAATATTGTGAAAATGTCACCTTCTTCCTGGAGCATGTCTTATAGGCAGAATCTTGTTCTGACAATGTGTTCTCCATTTGAAGAGATCATAACTATTAAGTGTTGTCATGCAAATTCCTTCTTATGTCTTTATTAAAAGAGCTTATAAAGTAAGAAACAGCCTATTGTTCACCTTTATGGCCTTTTCCCCACATACTGTATAATTTCTTTTCCTTTCCTTTTTCCCTTTCCTTTCTTCTTGTGCAATCACTTCCCTTCATTTTCCACTCAACTAGCTTTACAAACAACCTTTTGTTGCTCAAGCCCGGCCTTTTATCTCACTCAACAGACTAGCTGGTAAACATTTCACCAAGTGCTCTCTGGAATTAGTCACCGAGTGACGAAGTGATATAAAAGAGAGTTGCTTTACTGCAACCTCATGCTTGGTCATTCTGTTGCCCAGAGTTTCCATCTGGGTAAAAAAAAAAAAATTTTTTTTTTTCAGTGAGTCTGCCTGGCTTTAGAGATTTTCGTTCATTTGTTTCTGGTTTGGGAGCCTATTATAAATTTTGTCCTTTATATGTTGATGGGATGAAGTATACATACAGACTTCAAGTTATAAAATAAATGGGGTCACAGAGATGAAGAGTACAGGATAGGGAACATAGTCAATGATACTGTAATAATGTCGTAGGGCGACTCCACTTATCATGGTGAGCACTGCGTAATCTACACACTTGTCAAATCTCTGCCGTACACCTGAAACTAACACAACGTTGTATGTCAACTACACTTCAATAAAAAGAGAAACATACATGAATATTTCAGAATTCCAAAACCAGAAAGAGAACCCTAGAGATACACTTATCGCCACCAGGAAAGAAACAAGTCCCCATGCTGGACAGACCCTAGCGATGACTTCTTTGCCAAAAATATAAGGTAGTTTGGAAACCTATGATTCCATCCTAATGCTTAGTAGCAAGGGCTAACCTTGTCAGTGCCATGGCTTACTTTGTACCTTATCACCGCTTGAAATGGAATTTGAAGAACAAAACTTTCAAACAGCATTGATTGACAATATTCTTCAAGAGACTGCCTCATAAATTCACACGGTAAGGCCACTGTTGCCACTATCGCTGACGTGTGAGAGAGAATGGGAAACCCCTCGAGGGGATCGGGCCCCGTGTTAGATCAGTGCAGCCCTCACACAGGGCTCTAACTGAGTGTAAGCAACGAGAACGGTGTCTTGAAAGGCCTGCGTGGGCCCACGGTTATCAGGAAGGTGAGATCGCGCAGCACAGGGCACGGGGATCCTGGAACAGGAAGTGGACCAGGAAAGAACTAGAGAAAGACCTGCCCCCCCCCCAACCTCTATCTCTATTTTTATTTTAAACTTTGTGTGGGAGTAAGCGAGCGTGCAGGGAGTATGTCATTTTTAGTAGTTGAGAGCTCATGAGTACTCCGCGATATGGTCTAATCCCTCCAGCCAGGTAAACAACGAGTCAACCTTAATGACAATCTCTCTAGCAGTCTCTGCTTGTGACAGATAACCTCTTCCGCGTATGTAAAACAGAGAAGAATTAGCACGGGTGAGGCCGGAAAAGGCAGCCGGTCCCGAAATGGGAGAAATGGGAAGGGTGTGCACGTGTCATGATGAGTGTGGGTGAGACATTCGGTCCAGGCCGACAATAGGCTCTTCAGTCCATCACTCATGCTCCGAAAAGGAAGCGAGTTTCAA
>CM052892.1:79477755-79495070 GCA_028534135.1 Potos flavus | reverse complement strand
ACCCCCCACCCCAATCAAGATGTAGACCGTTTACCATCATCCCTATAAAGTTCTCCTGGCTCTCTCTGCAGGTCCAGGAAATAGAAAAGATTTTTAGGCAGCTCTTTTCCTCGAGTTGTTTGCTACTCGGGCAATGGGGCATAGACACTTCTGCTATGTGTCAGCCAGGGACCCCACGTCGGGCTCTCTTTCCTGAAGTCTGGTTTAGGGGAGCGTGCCTGTTACTGCTATTCCAAACCAGGGGCACACAGCTGAAGACCGTGGCTTGGGGGGCATTATGAGCTGATAGTAAATTATCTTTAGTTAACAAAATGCACAAAGGAGTCAGAACTCCATGGCTGGGTGAGGTAAGGCAATTGGCCCACTTCTGCCCTGCAAAGGCTGGATTCTGGCCCTGATGAGGGCTGATGCCATTTCTCGGATGACCAAGAATCTTCTACTTGATCCTCAGCTTACTCGTATTCCTTATCTGCCCTCAAACGTGAGATTGGGCTGCATAACTTCGAAAGGGAGAGGGAAAAGCATCAGAGTTTCTTTTTCCTAAGTTTGCCTCTTTATTTCCCCACCTGCCACCCCTTGCTTTTGCTAACAGCTTCACTTCTGGTCCCCACATCTCTCTCTCTCTCTCCACGCATCTCTATCTGCCCCTCCCTCCCCTTCCCCAGACAAGGGGCCAATAAGGTGGACCCGAGGAGCTGGGGGCCAGGACTTTCAGGGTTGGTGCCCAAGGTAGGACTAGATTTCAGAGGATCTCAGAGGAAGAGAAGGAAGCACCATCCAGACTGGGGACAAGACAGGAACACAAAGGCCAGGACAGAAATCTGTCCAGGAAAGCCTGACAGCACAGGTCTCGGGAGTCCGGCAGAAACTCATCACTTACGGAGAGACTTGGGACAAGTTACTTAATCTCCCTGACCATCAGTTCTCACATCTGTAAAATGGGGAGTAATTAATGGTTACATTGAGAGGAGATGTGAGGATTGTTGCTGATACACGTGGAGTGTGTATGACGCACACGGCGCTCATGAAATGATGGGAAGTGATGGCTATTATCATAATGGGATGTGGGCAGGAGCAATGAGGAGATGAGTCTGGCGGAGGGAAGTGCAAACATGTAGAATTTGAAGAATCCAGTAGGGCTATAGACCAGAGAACCCCACTAACGGATCTAATTTCTTTTAAAGTTGGTCTCTACTGCTCAAAGCTTCTTAAAAATGGAAACATGGATGATGTATGGAACCTGCCACCTGCCTTTTGAGATTTTGAGATAAAAAATAAATTAAGGAATTAAGCACAACATTGCCACTATGTTTCTATATAACGAATGGGTCAGCACTACTCATCATTATGACTAAGGCAGTGGAAGAAAATGTGCTGAGGGAGCCTTATGACTTCCTGTTGTGGTAAAGGGGTATTTATGACGCCAGTGCTGGGAGAGCACTAATATTACCGAGGAACTGCCCCTAGGGCTGCAACAGGTATGAAAGTAACTTTCCAGGGACAATGGAGTCAACCAATATTTACCCAACAATATTTACATCACAAAGGGTGCAGTGAATGCCAAGCTTTCTTCCCGACATTCTGCCCTTAGTCTACACTTCTGCGTCCCAAGGTCACGACTGAATTCATTTCCATTGCAGCGTCTTGTTTTCTCTATCACTTGATATGTATGAGCTCTTCCTGCACCAACTCTTTATTATAATGGAAATATGCCCCTCTAGTAATTTTTCCCATTTTGAGATTTTATTCAGGTGTAATTGACCTGTAATAGGCCCATAGGTGTGTTTCATTTTCATACATGTCTACACCAGCCTCATGATCATCAAGTGCAAAAGTGTTCCCTTGCCCCTTGTAATCCCTTCCTCCCACCCCTTACTGGGTCCAGTGCAGATGCCACTGGGAGGTGGGGCTGCGTAGAGAAATGTCACATATGTACCCGTACTTGCCAATTACACCGCTGAAGAGGCATGGGGATAAAGCTGTATTAGAGTAAAGAAACGACTTGGGATGGTAAAGTAACAATTTTCGTTGGGTTTATAACATTAAGAGAAATAATATGTATAATAATAATATCACCAAAAGAGGAAAAAGGGAACAAAGCTATAGTGTACTAACATTTCTATATATCACTGGAAACAAACTATTACAAACCTGAAGCTGATTCTGATAGGTTAAGATGTATATGGTGAACCCTAGAGCAGCCACTAAAAAACCCTTTAAAATATTGTGGGAAAAAAAATCACTGAAGACATTAAAATGTAACACTGGAAAATAGTCACCTAATTCAAAGAAAGCAGTAAAAAACGAACATGACATGAGGCACATAAAAAAACAAACAAAACAAGTAAAATGTCAGACCTAAATCCAATCATATCAATAATAAATTTAAATGTGACTAAACACATAGTTCAGACCAAAGGTAGAGATTGTCAAACCAGATTAAAAAAAAAAAACACAAAACACGACAGAAGGATATGTTGTCTACAGAAGATGCATTTTAAATTCGAAGATACAAAGAGATTCAAAGTAAAGGATGCAAAAAGATGTATTATGAAAGAAGGAACCACACGAGAGCTAAATGGTTATACTGACATCAGACAAATTATGACATTAATACACGAAGCAAAACCAGATGGAAACGTGGGGAGGCTTGGACAGACAAGGAGAGAAAGCTGATGACTTCAGTGCTCCGCTCTCAATAGTGGAAAGGAAAATGAGGCAGAATATAAAAAATTATGGGGTACACCTACAGCAGTACTTAGAGGGAAATTTACAGTTGTCAATTCCTATACTAAAAAAAAGAAGGTACAACAAAGGAAACACTCAATGAAATGAAAAGGCAGCCTATGGAATGAGAGAAAATATTTGCAAATCATATACCTAATAAGAGGTTAATATCCAAAGTGTGTGTGTGTGTGTGTGTGTGTGTGTGTACAAACTCATGTAACTCAATAGCAAAACCCAACCAACAATCCAGCTCAAAAATGGGCAAAAGATCTGAACAGACCCTTTTCTGAACAAGACATCCAGATGGCCGACAGACATGAAAAGATGCTCAGCGTCACTCGTCAAAACCACAATGTGATCTCACCTCGCACCTGTTCTAATGGCTAGTATCAAAAAGACAAGAAATAACAAGTGTCGATGAGAATGTGGGGAAAAGGGAACCCTTGTGCAGTGTTGGTGAGAATGTAAATTGGTGCAGCCACCGTGGAAAACAGTATGGAGATTCCTCAAAACACTACCAATAGAAATACCATACAATCCAGCAGTTCCACTGTGCGTATTTACACAGAGAAAATGAGAACACTAATTCAAAAAGATATACGTATACCCACATTCATCGAAACATTGTTTATATAGCCAAGAAATTAAACAACCTAAATGTCCATTGACGGATGAATAGATTTTTAAAATGTGGTGTGTCTATATACAATGGAATATTATGCAGCCATAAAAAAGAACGAACTCTTGCCATTTGTGACAACATGAGTAGACAAAGTGAAATAAGTCAGAAGGAAAAGGTAAATACCATATGATCTCACTTACATGTGGAATCTAAAAACAGCAGAGAAAAGCTAACTCATGAGTATAGAGAACAGATTGGTGGTTGCTTGTGGCACGGGGTGGGTGGTGGGTAAAATGAGTGGAAATGATCAAAAGGTACAAATCGTTTTAAGTCATAAAATGAATAACCCGTAGAGATGTAATGTATCGCATAGTGACGATAGGTAATAATAACGTGTTTCACATTTGAAAGTAGCTAGGAGAGTGGATCTCGAAAGCTCTCATAAGGCAAAAATGCTAACTAGGTATGATGATGTGTGTTAACTAGACTTATTATGGTGATCATCTTGCAATATAAACAAATATCAAATCATGACATTGTACAGCTAAAACTAATCTATTGTTATATCAATTATACCTTGATGAAAAAAGAGGACAATCTCAAATCATTAACCCTCCTTTCTGCCTTAAGAAAACTGAAAAAGAAGAGCAACCTAAATCTAAAACAAGAGAAGGAATAAAATAATAAAGATTACTGGAGAAATTAATGAAACAGTGAATAGCAAAACAATAGAGCTCATTATTTTTTTAAAAAACCCAACAAATCTTTAGCTGGATTGACCAGGAAAAAAAAAGAAGAGACATAAATTACTGACATAAAAGAGAGGACATTAATACCGACCTATCATAAATAAAAAGGATGATAAAGGAATCCTATGGACATTTGTACACCAATACATTAGATAAAGTGGACACATTTCTAGAAAAACACCAACTACCAAAGCTGACTCAGGAAGAAATAATAATCTGAATAAAATAGAAATGAAGAGATTGAATTACTAATAATAATGGTAATGATGATGATAGAAAATCTACCCACCGAGAGGAGTCCAGGCCCCGATGGTTTCACCGCTAAATTCTACCACAAAATAGAATTCAGCATCTGTCAAGAGCTGAAAACCCTTTCCAACTCATTTTATGAGGCCAGTTTTCCCCTAATACCAAGACCAGACAAAGATAATCACGAGAAAAGAAGACAATAAACCATACTACTTATGCATACAGAGGCAAAAATTATCAACAAAATACTAGTGTATCAAGGCCAGCAACATAGAACAAGAATTATAAACGATGACCAAGTGGGGTTTATCCCAGAAACGCGAGGGTGGCTTAACATCTCAAAATCGATTCGTGTAAGACATCATATCAGTAGAATAAAAAACAGAACTCCAGTGACCATCTCAGTAGACTCGTAATAGCATGTGGTAAAGCCATGCATTCCCTTCGTCAGGCTGGGGAAGTTCCCTTTTATTCCTAGTTTTCTACGAGGTTTTAATCGGGAATGACAAGCAGATATTTTCAAATGCTTTTTCTGTAGCTATTGAAATCATCAATTGTTTCTATTTTTTTTTCTTTTTTTTGTTACTGGGCACCTGCCGCAGACCCGAGGATTCTGTGTCTGGCCATTCTCTCCTCGCCAGAACCCTGGAGCTCCAGGTTCCTCGGTCTCACTGGCCTGTCTTTCCATTTCAACCTAAGAAGGCCTCTTCCACCCTGGCCCGAGGCCATCACAGAGCCTCACGTGTGCATCACACGCACACCCTCCCTTTGCTGATTTTGCTCGGTATCTTTCCGTTGTATTAAGTCACTGTCATAAATCATGACTATGAGTCTATGCTGAGTCCTGTGAGTTGTTCCAGCCAATCATGGAAAATGGGGTCTTGGGGACCCCTGACACACTCGGCGAGGGAAGGAATGAGCAGGGGACCCCCAATACTCCTGACCCCTGTCTCTTTCTGTGGCTGGACTCCTGCTGGCAGGAGCCTGGCAGCGAGAGACAGTGAAGCGCGGCTTAAAAGTTTAAAAGACATTTTAGATTTTAAAAATCAAAATGTAACATGGGAAGCTATAGTTTGATCTAAAATTTTCCATGTATCCTCTTGCTTGGTTGTCACTTTGACTTCTGAATACCTTTATTAAGTGAAAAGTGCTTTCAATGTCAATAAGTTGTTTAGACATCACCGTTGAAAAAGCCTAGTAAAATGACAGTTATGGGATTAATTTAGGAACTTCTTAAATGAAAGTCTGTGTTGTACATTTAATTTTAAAGAGCTTTCGTTTCAGCCAAGCCAGTACATTAAGCATTTGGGTGATACTGGCAATTTTCTTCGGCCCTTGGTATCAGCATTAATTCATCCCTATGATCGAGAGCTTTTGCATACTTACTATGTGATAAGCACCCACCTAAGTATCTAGTCAATAGCAAACTTCCATATCAAAAGCAGTGATTAGTTTTCCTTAGGAGGGAACAAATATTAGACCTTACAGAATCTGTTTTTATTCCCTTAGACACTCTTTTAAACTAAAGGTTAAAAACTTTTGCATGCCAGGATGCCTGGGCGGCTCAGTTGGTTAAGCCTCTGCCTTTGGCTCAGGTCATGATCTCGGGGTCCTGGATCGAGCCCCGCATCGGGCTCCCTGCTCAGCGGGGAGCCTGCTTCTCCCTCCCCCTCTGCCCCTTCCTCCCTGCTTGCGCGCTCTCTCTCTCTCTCTGACAAATAAATAAATAAAATCTTTAAAAACAAACAAACAAAAGACCCTTTGCATGCCTTTGCCAAAGTAAACTCTCGTCCTTCATACTCCAATGCCCCTGCTTGGATAACCGTTAAGTTAAATTCTCAGAGTCAGTATTAAATATCACTGAATTCTGAGCTCATCAAACGCCCCCTTAAATGACCAACAGGAATGAAAAGTCCGGAAGGATTTCCTAATTGAGATGCTATTCTGGAGGGTCCAGAGGACATTCTGAGAAAGTATAATTTTGGGGCGCCACGTCGCTCAGCAGTTCTGGGCGGACGGCAGCAAAGCTCCGGGTCAGCGGGGAGGGAGGCTCTGCCTGCCAGTCGAGGGCTTCCCCGTGGTTCTCCGGGGAGTGGAGGTGGGCAGCAAGGGAGCAGGACTGTCCGAATGCAGCTGTACTGTGGGGTCCCAGAGCGCGGGGTTTGTCTTGGGCACACTCCCCTTGCTGTTTTCCCCGGACCACCACGTGGAGGTAACCCTTGGACTCTTCATTATCCAGAAGGCGGACAAATGCTGCTAAAAAGCCGGCAGGTGAAGCTGACGTCTTCGTTCTCATTCCGGTCGGAATGCACACTGCCTGGTCTTAGCTAACTTAATTCATTCTTCTGAGCTTCAGCTTTTGCATTTGAAAAATGACTATCGTGGTGGTGATGTAAGTGTAGGTTTGTATAGGCTGCTTACCTCGATTAATAGTATTTGCCTTTCTCTCCTCTCAGCTGCGAAGACTGAAGCGACGGGTCCACGATCCCTTGTGAGTTAATCAGAGGCCTGAAGTCTTAAAGACTCTTAAGAGTCTGAAGTCCACGTTCAAAACTTTGGGCCACGAAGCGGTGTAACAGATTAATAGATTTTATCTGTTCTTGGCTCTTTGCACAGCTGTCTGGATGAGTCTTTTTTTTTTTTCAACTTGCTAATTTTATTTTGTAATCTAAATATCCAAAAAAAAAAAGGGGGGGGGGCAAGTACTGTACTGTACAAATAACCTTTTTTTCCTGGAAGATTGGAGGGCAACTTGTGGCCGGGATGTCCACCACCCCCACATACTTCAGTATGCACCCCAGTGAGCGAGATCATCGTCCTGGGTAATCACGGGGCAACCAGCAGAAGTAAGGACATCACGCTGATGCATCGCTCCTAACTGCTCCTCGGACCTCAGTTATGTTTCACCAATAACGTTCTTTCATGGCTCCAGGATCCAACCCAGCGTCTGTGCTGCATTTTGTGAAAAGGTATTTTCAGACCGTCTGATTATCCAGTTCCTTGTCAAACTTCCTCCCACTAGTTCTAGCACCTAGGGATGTGTCTTGGCTGAATTAATTACTCCTGTGATGTTTGGCACTCACATTTATTATGCATGTATTATTAGCATCGAGTGTAAGGAAAGCTGACTTCTCTCCCCATTTGTATTTGTTTTGGGCGTGGGTTTACATCTGAATGGACTCGCCCTTTCCTATTTTATTCTGAGGGCTTTAATCCTTTCATACCATTACATATTTTGATATTCACATTCCAGTAGAAGCCTCTTCAGAGCTTTGCCGCGTCCTCATCGTCCTCATCGGCAACAGAACGTTCCAGGCTCATCTGCTATCTGCCCCAGCCCCAGAGTCGACGCTTTCTCCAGGAAGCCCTGATCCTTCTTAGTGGAGAATGGTATTCGAACCCCAAGGATTCTCTCAGATTAAGTTCAGTCAAGTCACTGGCTTGTTTCTCAGGATGTCAGTGACTGTAGGGTTGTGAGCTCATATTTGATTGACCTTAATCTGAGAAAATCCCCAGGGTTAAAGCCGGTTCCTTTGCAACAGAGCATTTTGTTGGGTTCTGCTGGGAAACTACCAAGCTGGGTCTGCACTGCTCCGTCTGGAGCTTGAGTTCCTCCCATTTTTTAAAAATTTAATTTAATTTCTTGAGGTAGGCCTCTATCACTAGGAACTTCCCTCTTAGAACAGCTTTTGCTGCAACCCAAAGATTTTGGAACATTGTATTTCCATTTCCATTTGTCTCCATGTGTTTCCTGATTTCCTGTTGGATTTTTTTATTGACCCATTGGTTGCTCGATAGCGTGTTCTTTAGTCTCTGTGCTTCTTTCCTTGTTTTTTTCTTGTGGTTGATTTCAAATCTCATGCCATTGTGGTTGAAAAAGATGCTTGATGTGATTTCAGTCTTCTTAAATTTATTGAGACTTGTTTTGTGGCCTAGCATGTGACCTCTCCTGGAGAATGTTCCTTGCACACTTGAGAAAAATGTGTATTCTGCTGCTTTTGCGTGGAATGTTCTCCATGTGTCTGTTAAGTCTATCTGGCCCAGGCTGTCCTTTGAGGCTGATGTTTCCTTACTGATTTTCTGACTGATCTGCCCACTGATGAAAGTGGGGAGTTAAAGTCCCCTACTACTGTCGTATTGCCATTTGTCCCTTCATTTCTGTTAATCTTTGCCCTATACATCCAGGGGCTCCCATGCTGAGTGCATACATGTTTACGAATGCTGTGTCCTCTTACAGGATTGACCCCTTTATCATTAGGTCGTGCCCTTCTATACTTTTTGTTATCGTCTTCACCTTAAATTCTCTTTAGTCTGGTGTACGTATAGTCACACTAGCTCTACCCTTCCCCCCTTGGATCTGGATAGCATTTTCCAGGCCTCTTGCCATGCACAGTCGAAGACATCAGTGAACTCCCTACCACCACGGCGGTGTCATTTATTGACAACTAGCCTAACATCACACGTAAAAAAGAAAACAACACAACGCCCTTTGTATCTTCCGAGACTGCTCCGCGGGAGAGTAACCCAATACCTGACAAAGCAAACAGGCCCATCTCACTTATGAATGTGAACGCAAAACTCCTAAAAATATATGTATGATCTACATGCTTCAATGTATAGTGTATAACACATAAGCATATTCACCCAAAAATTGCAAAGAGAAACCTTAGGAAATCTGTTAATATAATTGATCATGTCCAGACTCAATGAGGAAAAGCACCTGATTCTCCAAGGATGCAGAAAAAAGGCATGTGGTGAAATTCTGCATCTACTTGTTACGAAATACGTTCAGAAACCAGTTACAGAATGGGACCTCCGCAGCTAGGGAAACACCGTCTTCTGAAAGCCTACAGCGAATATCACCACGTAACAGGCAAAGACTAGAAACACAGCCTTCAAAGTCAAGTGTGTTGTTCTGGTCGGCTTTGTCTGGAAGGGCCGGCCAGCACGAGGCGAGGGGCAGAGGCGTAACAACCGGAAAGAAGAGCAAAGTCAAAATCATTATTTGCAGACAATGCATCACCGATAAGGTAAACGTAAGAGAAAGTAGAGACAGACGTGTAACCATGCAAGATTGGTATTTTCATAATGTATGCGATTTATGCAAATCAGAAAGAAAAAGACAACGGTGCCAGTCCATTGTGACTTCTGTAACCACAGAGAGGGCGGGTTATAAGCGTCGGAAATCTATTTCTCACATTCTGGAGGCTGGAAGTCCCAAGTCAAGACACCTGCTGATTTGGCTTCTGGGGAGGGCGTGCTTCCTGGTTGAAGGACCACCACCTTCTCCCCGAGTCCTCACGTGGTAGAAAGACCAAGGAGGGGCACCTGGTGGCTCAGATCATGATTTCATGGGTTGTGAGATTGGGTCCCACGTCGGGCTCTGTGCTCAGTGGGGAGTCTGCTGGAGAATCTCTCTCCCTCTGCCCCTCCCCCTACTCCCTCTCTCAAATAAATCGATAAAATCTTAAAAAGAAAGAAAGAAAGAGAGAGAGAGAAAGAGCGAGCAAGGAAGCTCTCGGGCTCCTCTTTTATAAGGACACTAATCCTGTCATGAGGGTCCCCTCCTTGGGACATCATCACCACCAAAGACCCCACCTCCTAACACTGCCACGTTACAGGCTAGGTTTCAACATACAAATGGCAGAGGGAATGGCACACAGACATTTAGTCTATAGCAACAATGCAATTTTATTTTATTTTATCTTATTTTTTAAGGATTTATTTATTTGTCAGAGAGAGAGAGAGCGAGCGAGCACAAGCAGGGGAGGGGCAGAGGGAGAAGCAGGCCCCCCACTGAGCAGGGAGCCGGACGTGGGGCTCGATCCCAAGACCCTGAGATCGTGACCTGAGCCGAAGGCAGAGGCTTCACCGACAGAGCTACCCAGGTATCGAACAACAGTGCAATTTTTAAAAATGGGCCAAATAAGGAATACTTCATGGAAAAGAAACCCTGAAAGGTCAATGAATATACGAAAGAGGCTCAACCTCCCTAAAAATCCTGACATGCAAATAATAAATGAAATCATTCAGACCCCACAAATTGGAGAAATTACCAGGTCTGATCATTCCAAGTGCTGATAGATATGGAATTGCGAGGACTGTTACTTCGTGGAGTGATTTAGCAATACGTGCTTTAGCCAGTGACCCAGCAGTGCACTACTAGGTGTATTTTAGAGAATTCGGAAAACGATCACACCAAGTCCCAACTAAGGTGCATCTTGGGGCATTGTTTATAAACAGCAAAAACTGAAAACCTCCTAGTTGTCCACCTGTAAGGGATTGGATAAATAAATTGCTATATATTCATACATCAAATAATGTTCATCAGCAAGAACGAACCTGCTAAGCCATAGGTATTAGCGTAAACCAATCTTGAAACGCTTGTTCGATGAGAAAAGGAAATTATTGCGAAACAGTGTTAAAACTGTGGAACACGTTTGGCGGTATTATACATTGTATAAACTACAATCGCGAGGTAAAGGTATAAACACAGGGGTGTGGTGAGCCCCGCGCACTTCAGGAGAGGGGCAGCTTCTGGGGAGTCAGGAGTGTGGGAGTCTCTCCGGCAGGGGTCGGGGGGCCCCTGAGGAAGGGGGCGCGGCCCTGGCCACGGGCTAGTGTGCGAACTTGCAGTGGAGTGAGCTACACACATGGCCTCCGCTTCCTGCCTGATGACTTTTCTGTAGAAGGAAAGACAGAGAGAGCTCTACGCGGGGAGGGGGGAGAGGAGGGAGGGAGGGGAGGGGGAGACGAGGGAGGGAGGCCGGACACCTGAGGTCCAGCAGCTCTCTGGCAGGGTGCGGGGAGCCCCGGGCCTTGCACGGAAAGCAAACCAGGCAGCTTTGGTAGGTGTGGAGTGGTGCTTCCAGGAGCCAGAGCTCTGCGCCCCGAATCCCTCCAGCCGAGCTCTGCGGATGGAGCGGCCTCTGAACACTCGGGGGGCTCGTCAAAGCCCAGACGCGGACCGCCCGGAGGCCCTGACTCAGCAGGCCTGGGCTGGGCGCCACCGGGCGCCTTCCTGCGGAGTTTGCAAGGGGTGTCCCGGCTGCCGTCCCGGGAACACCCTGTGAGAACCACCCCGGTCGGAGAAGGCTGGCCTTAGGAAGTGTTTGGGGATCAACATAGTTCGACCATCTGGCACTCGCTGAGAGTCCAGACCCCTGTACACCCTCCTTCACCTTTCGGGGCAGGGAGGGGTCAGGAGGAGGACAGGGAGGCAGGCGGTGGGAAGGCGGCAGGCAGGTGTGGGGCTGCGGGGTCCCCCCGCGCGGGCGCCAGCTTGCCCGGGCAGGAGAGGGGAAAGCCGGGTTGCAGGCTCGGGCCTGACCTGACGCCCGCTTCTGCGGCTTCTTGGGGCTGCTTCTTGGACGAGACCCCAGAAGCTCAGCTGTGCCCAGGGGACAGCTCTCCTCAGGCCTCCCGGGGGCTGCTTCTCCCCCTGCTGCTCAGTCTCTGCCATGTTCCGGCACGGTGCTTCCGCTCAGGAGTGAAGAGAGGTCCCCAGGCTTGGGGGAAGACAGCACCCACACAAGAAAGGAGGAGTTAGACAAAGAAAGACATGTAGCTTATCGTCCAACCCAGCAGCACCTCGTCAGAGTCGCGCTCCCATCTCCCACCTGGATGCCCCGGCCGGGGGCCTCGCCAGGCTTGGCGTGGGTGGGCGCTCTGGGGTGCTTGCAGATGCCTGAGCGTAAGTGGGGCTCGGGGCAGTGGCTTCTGGATAGCAGACCAGTGAGTGACAGCTGAACCCGGCCGGGGCGATGGCTGTCCAGGGTGCCCGTCCAGCGGGCGGGTGCCTGCTGTCCCAGACGCGCGTGGACAGGAAAACAGTGATCAGAGACAATTTGTCGCAACCAGGTTTGTGGAGCGAGCCGTCCCCTCCACAGCTCTCTCACCCGTTCCCAAGCAGGAGGTGTCGCGGGGGGCCCCCGGCTCTCCATCCCTTCTCCATGCTGCTGCGGCCACTGCCCGCACCTTCACGCGCACGTGTGGGGCTCTCAGGGTGAGGCGGGGCTGCCGGCCTCCTCAGGGATCCGCGGTCCCCCAAGGCTGGCACAACCACAGCCCCTCGGTACTCATGCTTGAGCGCACCGTGCCCTCACTCCCTCAGCCACACAGAATGCTGGGCCTGGTGTCTTGCCCACGGTGCCCCCCGGTTTGCTGGGCGCTGAGCCCATGTGATCAGAAGCCGGCCGATGGGATACCGTGTCCCTGTGGTGCCCGGCTCCAAACCAGGCTGCCGGGGCCATGTCGTGACTACACATGACCCGACAGGAAGAAGCCGTCCCGCTATCTGACAATGGGAACCCTCCCACTTTAGCCAGGGGCTGTGGGGTCCCCACGAGGGGACTCAGAGGCCACACAACCTTGGACGCCCAGTGGGGACCCTGCTGTGCTGCTTACAAGTTCAAAACACCAACAAAACCCCAAAAGTCCTACCAGCTCTTGACCTATTTGCATAGAGATGGCTTTAGTCACATTCCAAGGAGCCTCTAAGACCAGTTTCTCTTAGCAGGGCCACCCGTTCCCATGGGGGAGAGAACCTCTAGGGGAAGACCAGTTAGTGAGGCAAAGGACATGATGACCAAGGGGCAGAGGCCAGGGCAGGGGAAGAAGCACCATCAAGCCAGCCTGATCTGCCAACCATGGATTCTGGGTCACTTGTGACAGTAAATGTCACACATACCTTGGTTGGGCCACGGTGCCCAGAGGTGGTCAAATTATACCCTGGATATTTTCTGTGAGGGTGTTTTCGGCGGAGATTAACATTTAAATTGGTGGAATGTGAGTAAAGCAGATTTCCCGCCACAGTGTGGGTGGGCCTTGTCCAAGCACTTGACGGCTTGATAAGAACAAAGCCTGACATCTCACCCCAAACAAGAGGGAATTCTGCCAGCAGCCTGCAGCCTCACTCCTTTCCAGGTCTCCAGCCTGCCCGCCACCCTGGGGTTTTGGATTGGCCAGCCTCCATATTCATGTCAGCCCATTTCTTAAGTTAAATCCCTTTCCCTCCATATACCTATGTCCTATTGGCTCTGCTTCTCTGGAGAACCCTAACCCAGACATGCCCACCCCACACCCTGCAGGGCCTGCAGCCCACTCTGTTCCTGGCTGCCTGGGAGCAGAGCTGGGGGGCAGCCAACAGACAGTTGAGGTTGGAAAGGAGGGAAAACTGTCAGAGGCAAGGAGTTCTCTGATCCCCACGTGTGTTTGTTCAGCTTACTGAGGAGACACTGAATCTTCGGAAGGTTCACCTGTGACCTAAAGAAGGTTAGCAGCAAAGGGGAAGAGCACAGGTAAGGGAGAGCTTCTGAGCAGGACAAGCCATCCGGCTGGTCGAGGAAAAGGAGGCAGGGAGGCCGGGTCGAATATTGGAGAGACCATCCCACATTGAGACGAGTGTAATTCTGCCTTTAGTGCTTTCCATAGATAGAGGAACGCATTGTTCGTATATTTTTGTTTAGGAGCTCAGATCCTTAATCAAGAGCACAGCTGCATTTCTATGAGGTCTTCAGGTGTCTGTCCATCTCCCTCCACATCTGCAGCCTGCAGACCTCATGAAGCCGGAAACTATGGTTTCCTAAAACCCAATCGTTGGGTTTAGACGGAAGCATCCAGAAATGAGGAGGAATGCCTTCTCCTTTCCCCTTTCCACCCAAACAGGACCAAACCTCACTATTGTGTCAGTATTGCACCGTGGAGCCCATCAGGTATTTGAGTTAATGTTTGGTTGGCAAGGCAGTCCCCACAGAAGAGAGATCTATCCGCGGTCTGTGACTGACCCAGGCTCTTACGCAGGCATAGAGATGCATTTGTAAGGCGATCAGCAAGACCACTATTTAATTAAAGTCTCTAGTGAGGAAACAGGATGTAAAGTTTCTTAAATGTCAGGTTTGTTCTATCGTAGAGTCTCGTCTAAAACACCAAAGCGTAGGGCGCCTGGTGGCTGAGTGGGTTGAGCGTCCGACTCTCAGCTCGGGTCTTGATCTCAGGGTTGTGAGTTCAGGCCCTGCATTGGGCTCCATGCTGGGCGTGAAGCCTACTTATAAACAAACAAATAAATAATAAAACACGACCATGTGAATTCCATGCTGTGCTTGGCTCTCAATAAACATTTCTTGCACTAATGACAGCAGTCGGTGTCCTGCTGGGACCAGCCCAAGGAGCAGAGTGGGAGCAGCCATCTCAGAACGGCCACGTGCTCTCCCTGCAGCTGCGCTGGCCAGAAACACAGAATGGGTTCCTGGAAGACTCAATGTGTCTAACGACGACGACAGGCGTTTGCCTCGCACCGTGCTGCGTAAATACCAGTTCGCATTCACTTTTCCTCTGGGATCTTTCTTGCAACGCCCCAAAGCTAGCAGCGTGGTGGCACCGTGGTGGTTCGGAGGGGGGCCTGAGCTCAGAGCCAGGGGGCAAGTGCCCAGCGCCGAGCTGGGATGGAGCCCAGGGAGGCCCGGCCCGAGCACTGCCCGCCGGAGGGAGCACTCCTGGCCCCGCGTCCACCGCCGATGTGCGTGGGAGCGAACTATGTGTGCGGGGGCTCCCGCGGCCTGGGGGACAAGTTGTAGTGCACACCCCGTCTCAGGTGGGCCCGGCCCGGCAGACCCCGAGGGCCGGCGCGGAGCTGCGGGGTGCAGCCGCGGAAGGCAGCCCCTGCCTGGCAGTGGCGAGCTCGGGGTCATTCCGGAGGAGGGCCACTCCCTCTGAGACACCCCTCCCGGTTGAGGCCCTTCTAGAGCAGAGCTCGGGCGGTGGTTTGGTTTGGTTTTTTTTCAGCTTCTTTCTTGTCTGAAATTGTTCTCTGTTAACAAGGGGGCCCCTTTGTTGAGTTTTAATAGTTAAATTAACATCTTTCGTCACTCTCTGGCAGCGTTTCCAGAATGTTCCGTCAGCAAGGGTTTGCTCCCAAAGCGAGAATGACACGTCGGGCTCGGGTGTGTGCCGATGGTATTGTTGACGCTCTGTGGGAGACAGAGTCAGCTGGGCAGTGCTGGCTCATGCCGATCACATCAAAGCCGCCTTTGTGGGCCGGTGCGGCGGGTCCTGCAGGGGCCTGTTCCTGCCGCAGCCGCCGCGGCCACCTGTGCAGGCACCGCCGGAGCCCGGAGCCGGGGAAGGAGCGGCGGGCAACCCCGGCCGGCGCAGGTGACCACACGTGTGTGATCGTCCAGATGCACGCTACCGAGAAGATGGCCCCCATGTCGTGCAGAGCAGCTTTGGGCAGATGCCGGGGCACCTGTGATCGAGGGGACTGAGAGGCGGAATTCCCACACAGTTGCCCAACAGCGGCTCAAGCGGTGACCCCGCTGTAGTGACACGGTGCTCCTGTGCCCACAGCCGCCATGCCCCACACTCCATGGGGGTCCCTGTGCACACCAGGAGCCCGGGGCCATTTCCTGGGGGCCCTGACCCGCAGGGACACCTTCTCTCCAATGAGACCGGCACTCGCTACTAACTCGGTAGCAGCTAACATCGCCCAGTTCTCAGCAGGGGTCAGGCGCTGGCGGCCGTGGTCGCCGTGAACTGATTCTCCGCAACCATCATCTAGGGGTTAGGGGCTGCTGTCATCCCGTTTTGTCGATGAGAAGCAGGGGCAGGAGAGGTTAGGTGCCTGTGTTCGTGAAACCAAGCAATGGTAGAACTGAAAGCTGATGCTCGTTCTGATGAACCCAAAGCCAGGACCTGCCTTTCTGGGGCCCGTCCTCCAGCTCGTGTCCCCACTGTAGGTCTGAGGTTTCACTTGAAACCAGGAAGCTCTTGCGAGCACCTCGAGAATGTTCTGGGTGCTGGAGAGCCTGCTGACTCCTTGGCTGGACCTCCAGAGATTCCCACAGGCTGCACCTTGGACAAGACAGAATGCTGGAGGCCACGTGGCGAGCTTACCGCAGGACACTTTGGCCTTGGCTCACCACGGCTGGAAGCCTGGCTCTGCCGCCATGAGCCGCGTGACCGCAGTGAGTGTCCTCACTGGTAAAACGGGGACAATCAATACCCCACCCGCAGGGTTAGGAGGAATAATTGAGGAAAAGCACCTTGGTGCCCACAAACGGTGGCTATGCCTTTAGTAAGGGGCTCTGTCCTAAAAGGTGAATTAATCTTGGGCTCAAAAGGTTATTTTAACTAATAATTTAACATTTAAAGAAGAGTTTTAAATGCACTATAAACCCCTGACGACACGACTGTAGTTGTCTTACCATTTGCAGCACCCGAACGGCGGGCCATGGAAGGAAATCCGCCTCAGCCTTAGTGTGGATTTTGGTTCAGCGAACCACAGGCTCTGATCTGGCTTCGGTGGGTGCCACCAAGGGGCATGCTCGGTGCTCCCACCCTCTCTGTCGGGAGAGAGCTGGGGGCCAGGCCGCTCGCTATGCCCTCCTGCTCGGAGGGTGTCCCCCACTCCTACGTCCCCCTTCCACAGGTAACCCAGGCAGTTGTCCAAGTCAGCACTAAGAGCCCCTATCTTTGCCAAAGGAGAACATCGGTAGACTGGCAAAGCTCGAGGGACACGTCCCGCTCTGCCACGATTTTCCTGGTTGATGCCCGGCCTCCATCCTCACCTGCGCAATGAAGCACGGAGGAACCGAGCATAGGAGCTGGGACCACTTTTCCCTGCCTCATTCCGAACCCATGGTGACTGCTCTTATGTTTCTGCGGTTGTATTCCCCAAAGCAGTAGCCATATGGCATTTTACAATATCCCAGATGACATGGCCCATGCCTGATGAGACTGTGTTTTATAGCACCTGCCAGGGAGGAATGTAGATAGGCCAGGCCCTGGGAGGGGGGCCCTGAGCACAGCAGAGCTATGGGTGGGGAGGAGGAGCAGAAACGAGGTCATCGACAGAGGGCTTTCAGACCACAGTTAGCATCCAGGCTCCAATGCCATCAATGGAGGACATTTATAAGATCACAATTGGTGGCAGCCAAGGGTCCGGGAGGTAGGTCATTCAGCAGATGCTGGGA
>CM052892.1:79454992-79477255 GCA_028534135.1 Potos flavus | reverse complement strand
AGGCCAGGCCCTGGGAGGGGGGCCCTGAGCACAGCAGAGCTATGGGTGGGGAGGAGGAGCAGAAACGAGGTCATCGACAGAGGGCTTTCAGACCACAGTTAGCATCCAGGCTCCAATGCCATCAATGGAGGACATTTATAAGATCACAATTGGTGGCAGCCAAGGGTCCGGGAGGTAGGTCATTCAGCAGATGCTGGGATCCAGGGCCCCAGAATAGGGAAGATACAGTGATGTGGGCAGGTCCCTGGCAACCTTGAGGACAGAAGTGGGAGCTGACAAGGACAGAGCAGGGCCAATGAGCTGGTGGATTTTGGTATAAAGGTGAGTGCTTTATTATAGAGATGAGGCTTAAGTCCAGGCTTTAGAATAGGCCCAAGTTCATAAGAAACTAACATGGTCAAGCTCCATATATTCACTTATCAACCCTTCATCCACCTACTCAGCCATCCACTTATCCATCCATCCATTTATCCACCCACTCATCCATCCATCATCCATCCATCCATCCACTCATCATCTATCCGTCCATCCATCCATCCATCATCCATCCATCCATTCATCCATCCACCCATCCATCATCCATCCACTCGTCCATCCATCCATCCATCCATCCAATCACTCATGCATCCATCCATCCACTCATCATCTATCCGTCCATCCACCCATCCATCCACTCATCCATCCATCCATCATCCATCCATCTATCCATCATCCATCCACCCATCCATCCACTCGTCCATCCATCCATCCATCCATTCACTCATGCATCCATCCATCCACTCATCATCTATCCGTCCATCCATCCATCCATCCATCCACTTGCCCATCCATCCATCTACTCATACATCCATCCATCCACTCATCCATCCATCATCCATCCATCAACCATCCGTCCATCCACTCGTCCATCCATCCATCCATTCATGCATCCATCCATCCACCCATCGACCCATCCATCCACTCATTTATCCATCACATTCTTTTTGCTCATTTGGCATCGTACTGGGAATAGAAGAAAAAGAGAAAAAATAGAATTTAATCTCTTCTTGGAGCTCATAGCCCAGCAGAAGGACAGTGCTGAGTCATCTGAGTCCAGGAAATGCCCCCTCCTGTAGCCGCTCCTATCTCTCGGCTCCCCATGCGAGCTGTAAGGGAGTTGTAGGTAAGTTGGAGTCTAAGTCCTGTCCATCATCTCACCCTAATCACAGAGAGGAAGGCCAGGAGGGTAGAAGCCAAGCGAGCTTCTATAACCACTGTTAACTTCTCCCTAGTAGAGTGTAGCATCTATTTCATGAGTGTCTTCGCCCTTGCGGTCCATTAACAAAAGCAGCAGCAGCAGTTGGGGTACATGGGATCTGAGAAACCCAGTAAGCTGGTTTTCTCTTGTGACCAAAAAGAAAAGTACTGCAAACGTAGTGACTGGACACAACAGACATCAGCTCCCAGTTTCCGGGAGTCAGGATGAAATTTCCTGCCCCACCAAATTCACAGGGCTAACGACAGCATTTCCTATTGATCCCCCGCGAATATATGCTGATATTTACAGGCATGGTCTCTGGCTGACCTGAGCCACCAGCGTGGGAGCAGGGTTTCTCAGATGAGGACGGCAAGGGGCAGAGAAATCCTACCCACTCCCAAATACGCGGTCTTGAAAAGCGAGCCGGCGGGTAATCCACAGCCTCGCGGTTGCCGGCCACGGGCTGCTCACGCTGTCCGGGGTAACGCGGGGCCGGACACGTTGCTGGGGCTGTCAGGGTTTGGGAGCAGCCGGCCTTTTGCCCAGCCACATGGGTTACTGCCGACTTTGTCCCTGACTGGCCCTGACGACCGGCTCCCTCCTCCCTTCAGTGTATGCATCATTACAGTCGTCGTAAGAAGAGTTGTGAGAAGCTATAAAGACGTTGTAAGAAAAGAAGGTTAGAAAACGTAACACCAAGTGCCAACAGAGGGAAAAATCATTTTCACGGAATCTGTTCTTTCTTAAAGAGCGCAAGTACTAGAGGCCACTGGCGAGGTCCTGGGACTCGTCCTTCGTTTCCTCTCTGCCCACATGAACACACGGAATGGGGGTTCACCCTGCCTACTTTCTCTCTGCCAGGCTTTTGAACCTGCTGAAGAACCACATCCTTTTTTTAAATAACAGGATAACGGGTCGCCTGGGTGGCTTAGTGACTGCCTTCAGCTCAGGTCATGATCCCAGGGTCTTGGAATTGAGACCCGCATCGGGCTCCCTGCTTGGCAGGAAGCCTGCTTCTCCCTCTCCCACTCCCTCTGCTTGTGTTCCCTCTCTCGCTGTGTTTCTCTCTGTCAAATAAATAAAATCTTTAAAATAAATAAATAAATAAATAAATAACAGGATAACATATTTTTGAAGAAACGTCAAGGCGTGTAATGCTTTTTACCTGCTTTGGTGTGACCTTGACCCTCTTCAGCCAGAGCCTGCATTGCCCAGGAAGGTTTAGGTAGTTCTCCATGGCAAGAACAGAGGAAGAGGCCTCACGTAGCTTTTGACTGACAAAATAGACTTTTGAAATGCTCAGGGAGAAAACAGTCTTGCAAGGCAAGCTTTGTGGGGAAAGGGAGGGTTGGGGATTCCCAAACTTGAGAGCCTGGGTGAGGTGCCATCTGAGCACCCTCCCAGCCTGCGGAGAGGGACCTAAGACTGCACAGGGAGGCCCCATTCGTGGCGGAGGAGGGCTCTCCTGCCTAGGGGGTGGGCACAGGACGTGGGCTGGAGAGTGACAGAGGTTTGCAGGGAGGCACGAGGCCAAGGCAAGGATTTTTCTAAAAAAAAAAAAAAAAAAGATTTTACTTACTTATTTGTCAGAGAGAGAGAGAGCACAAGCAGGGGGAGCAGGAGAGGGAGAGGGAGAAGCAGGCTCCCCGCTGAGCAGGACCCCGGGACCATGACCTGAGCCGCAGGCAGACTGAGCCACCCAGACGCCCCCAAGGTGAGGATTTTATCAGCCCTCCATGAGCAGACACGGAGCCAACATGCAGTGAGGGGAAGCAGAATCAGAGCAGGCCTGTCCCTGATTTCATTTGGGACTTTGCAGGAGACTTTCTCCCAAAGGTACTCCCTGCACCTCTGAGGGGCAGCCACAGCCAGCAAAGGTTACCTGGTACTTGGCCAGGTGTCCCTTCCGTGGAAGCCAGGGACAGGGGCTGTGGCTGAGGTTCCTGGGTGGAGGGGGCTTAGGGGCGGCTGGCCCAGCAGAACCCAGTGGCAACTGCACACAGATCTGAGGGGCCGAGATGGGGACCTCCCGGGGGACCCTGAGCCTTGTTGGTGCAGCATTAGCGGCAGAGCCAAGACATCGGGGAGAAACGGCTGGGCGAGCAGGGAGTCCCTGGGCCAGCAGCCCTGCAGCACCACGGGGCCGGGAAGCCCAGGCCTCTCTCCCAGCTGGGTGCCCTGGGCACACTGAGCACGCTCCAGGAAGAGCCTGGCCAAGCCCAAGGGAGAGGCTCAAACCGAGCCAACAGGAATTGGTAGGCTTAATGGTGACCTTGAGTTCCCCATTACCGCCGACTGATCCTGACATCAATCAGAAAATCAAGTCAGTTACACTGGTTTTCGGCACACGTCCACCACACTGTGCTATTCATTATTTTTTTTTAACGAGGCTACATCTGGGTGAAAAAGGCTATTACAGCCGAGGGGCAGACCAGACCGAGGAGGAGAGTCCCGAGCCTGCCGAGGAGACCAGCTCCTGGAGTGCCAGGTCTGAGTCGTGCAGCCTCGCAGAGAGGACAGTGCGTCCTCATGACACCCGCGAGTGTCTCTGGTGGGGGCTGGTGTGCAGTTCGGGGACGGGTGGCGAGGAGAGGACGGTCCTCGGCCGCGATCCTGGGGCCCCGCTGAGGAACAGACCACAGATAGGGTGTCGGAGCTGGCAGGACGGGACCTGTCCAGCCCGGCACTTTCCATCTTGACAATGTCACCAACGACACTGGCAAATTCAGGGCTGAAGGATTCAAAATCAAAGGCGGGACTTGAATGTAGGTCTCTTGATCTCCCAGTATCTCCTAAGCAGGTGGCCCCGGCTCCGGGCGGGATTGGGACCCCCCAAGCCTCATGGTCTGTCTCCCCCACCAGCTTGCTTGCTGAGCCCTACCCATCCAGCTTCACTTATCTCAGTGGATGAAAGCCAGAAGGAAAACCAGTGTCAGACTCACGATTCCAGAGAAATCTCCAGCTCCCGGGGCTCCTGTCCCTCTGGTCCCTTTTATAGGAGCAACCTTGTTTAGGAAAGGCAGCCTCCCAGGATGCACGTCTGAATCAGCCTCGCACGGACAGTCGGGCTCTGGGCCATGGAGAGCCAGGCCTGGCTCCTCGGACCGGCAGCTCCAGCCAAACATAGCCATGAACCACGAACTCATAAACGATCCTTGTGAGCACCATTAATTACCCAGTGGGCGATTTTGGGCAATGTGGGGATCCGACACGTCCTCGATGGGAAGCAAGTGTTTGAACTTGCCCCCAAGACCTGGAGCCTGTGCAGCCCGCCAGGGGGAGGACGGCGGTGGATTTTTCCAGCCGCACTGCCAAGGACGGTGGGGGCGCATCCCTCACGGGGTTGCCGCGCTGGCTCGAGCCCCGATCCTGCCTGCAGAGGCGCAGTGTCCTCCGGCGTGGGGCAGTTTGCCAGCAGCAGCTCTCGAATCTGCGCAGCCCGGTCTGGACTTCCCCAGCTCCCCCCACCCAAAAGGCTTCTGGCCCCCTTCTGTGCGGCAGTCCAGAGTAGAACTCCCTCCGTCTTCTCTTCAAGAGAATAAACACAGAGCTGGGAATGCGTGTGTCTCACGTCGTGCTTCCCGGGGGCCTAGCAGGAACTCTGACAACGTTGGGGAAAGGGCCTGTCCTGGGGCCACGCTGCCCTCAGGGAGTTAGAGTCTCCTGTCTTTTACCATCGTGACCCAGAAGTGCCCTCCTAGCGGTCCAGAGCCCTCAAACTTTAAGACAGAGTGTTTGCCCGAGAATCCTTTCCTGGGACTGCAGTATTTTTAAACGCTGCTGAAACATGATTATTTGTTAACCCCGGGCCCGACAGGCTCATACGTGGGCGTCAGGCCCTAGAATTTCATTAAGAAGCACTCCCGGAACGAAGGACAGTGTGTCACCTAGAAACTTGCATCTAGAGAAAACAGCGCAGCCGGTGTTTGAAGGGCCGAACCCAGAATGAGCCAGTTTTAAGAATTTAATGAGAAGCACTTAAGAGCCGGGCTTTTCCTCCCCACCCTCTTGTCACTCCTGGTGGGAGAGGAGGAGGTGGAAGGGTAGACGGGATCGCTTTACTGGGCAAGCTAGCTGCCCGTCCAGGCAAATGTTTCTGACATCACAGGGTGCTTCCCGGAAACATTTCCAGAGGTCCGACCCGGAGATCCAGCTAACCTGTGCTTGGAGGACGGTTTTGATAAACGTAAAGAACGAAGCAATGCTCCATTATTCTGTCGCCTTGCCCATTGTGTACGGAATGGACTTGAAAAATAAGATTCGGAAGTGCTGGTTGCTATATTAATGTGCTAGATCTGCCCTAGCAAAGAGCCACCGGCGGGGGGTGGTGGTGGTGGGGCTTCAACAGCAGGAACGCATTGTCTCCCAGCTCTGGAGGCTGGATGTCTGAGGTCAGGCTGCCGGCGGGGCTGGGTTGGAAGGAGGGAGGGAGGGAAGGACCCTGCGTTCTAGGCCTCCTTCCTTGGCTGGTAGATGGCTGTCTTCTCCCTGTGCCTTCATGCCATCTCCCTCTGTAGGTGTCCAAATTCCCTCTTGTAAGGGACACTGCAGTCATACCGGGTGAGGGTCTCACGACCTCATCTGAACTCAGTTACCTCTGTAAAGACCTTATCTCCATGGTGTCAGAAGTGGCAGGATTTCCTTCACTTTATGGCCGAACTGCACACCCCCTCTGCAGACCCCCTCTGCTTTCTCCATTCATCCACTGACCAGCACTTGGGCTGTTTCCATCTCTGGGCTCCTGTGAATAATGCCACAGTACACGCGGGAAGGGACCGTCGTGGGCACTCTGCGAAGTGACATACGTCACACGGAGAAGGACAAATACTGTATGGCATTCCTTACGCGTGTGGAATCTAAGAAAGCCAAACTCGTGGAAATAGAGGGTAAAATGATGGGTATGAGGGGTCAGGGGTGGGGGAAACAGGGAGACGGGTCTGAGGGTGCAAAGTCCCACGTAGAAGCTGACCACGTTCTGGGGGTCAAATGCACAGCACTGTGGTTATGGTCAGCGATACGGCATTACCAGCTTCCAAGTGGTGAGAAAGTAGACCGTAAATGTTCTCAGCATGAAAAGGAAATGGTAATGGTGTGATGGGACAGACGTGTTAGTGCTATGGCGGGAATCACACTGCAACACACAAATGTATCAAATTCGCACGTTATAGATCTTAAATTGATGCGATGTGATATGTGATATGTCAGTCTTATCTCAATAAAGCTGAAAAAAAGAACCTCTCTCCCAAGACAGTCACATTCCGAGATCGGGACTCCAACATACGAATCTGGGGGGACACGTCTCAGCCCAAGACAGTTTTCTTCCTAGATGCAGCCAGTCCTCGGGACCCCTGCCCTGCCGTCCACGACTGACAGAATCTGCTAGAGGAACAAAGGGGTCTGGAATTCTAACCTCTCTGGGGAGACTGGGACTTAAATGGGAAGGATCCAGGTGGAGGTTCTGGCTGTAAGGATATCATAGGCTAAGCCGTCTCCTTTGTGTTTATTTCACACATTTCCACTTAATCACATTTTTCCTTTCTTTGTAAAAAGACCACCATCCACTTCCTTCCAGAGTTAGACACCTGTCACTCAACTCAGCGTCTCTTTCAACACCTTCCTCCTCCTTGGTGGTGACCAAGATCCCTCCAGCCTGTGGGATTCTTCCTTTCCTTAAGCCCACTCTCTTCCCCCGGTGTCCTTCCATGGTGGGGACATGGGGTCCCCATGTCCTTCCATGGGGGACTTTCCCAAGGGTACTCATCCCTCACGACTGCCTCTCATGGGCCCCGTCTCCTAAGACTTTCACCTTGGAGGTTAGGTTTCAACCTGTGAATGTTGGGGGGACACAGATATTCAGTCTAGAGCAGGTGTCAGCCTTCTTTTGTGAACAAAGTAGGTGCGACTCATATAAAGAGTCTGATTTTCACGTGCAGGGGGAAGTAGTCCTATCACTTCCGGACTTGGCCTTCACCCTTCGTGACACCGTAAGCTGCTTATATTTATGTCCCCCAGTCCAAGGAGACTATCTGTGGTAAACAAATGGTTGGTGTTCAAGAAATATTTATGACTGTTCCCATTTTTTCAGAATTCACTGGGCACACTCTGTTTTCGCCACTCGAGGGGCAAACGTATGAGCAGACCAGATGGACCTATCCACCTCTCACCTTCCTTTGCTGGCATCTGCCGATGTCGCCGCTAGACGCGGGTGGGAGATGCCTGCCAGAGACCCCAGCTTCCTGAGGGCCCTGAAGGTCACACACAAACACGATTATCAAACAACACCTGGGCTCCTATGTCTGCAAACAGTACTCCTGGGTCATTTTCTGTAACGTGTTATCAAATCATGATAAATCATACTTATTAAATGATCATTTTATCTCCTCTGGCTAGGTGAGGGGGTATGGCTCTGAATGCTAGCACAATTCCCCCAACCTCGGACACTCTGCCTGTGGGATCGCTCCCCTTCCTTCTACCGTGCCGTCTCACAAAGGGGCTCCCAGCTGTCAGACAGGATAACAAATCTAGCACTAAGTGGTGGTTCTACCCCACAAACTTTGATCTCCACAGCCAAATCCTCTGGGCCCTCCTCCGGGATGTATTTCAGTCCTTTCTACATCTTTCCATCTTGCTGCTGCTCATCAAAGCCGTCATCATCTCTGGTCTCAAACTACTGCACCAGTCTTACCTTCCTGGAGCTCCTTCTGCAGCCAGTAGCGGTGGGCAGTGTCTGCAGCGTGGACAGTGTCTGCACTGCCCTCCCCAGCCCTGCCCTCACACCTGGCATGCAGCCCAGATTCCTTCCCGTGGGCTGCAAGTCTGTCCTCGAGGGGGTCCCAACCCCCACTCCAGTCTCACACTGGGCCACAGCCTCCACTCCCTGGGGCCAGGACGGAGGCCCCCTGCCACCCGCCATGCCGGGCTCTCCTTGGCCCCAGGACCCTCTGCGGGGCTCACCCTTCTGCCTGGAATTCACCCCGTCCCCTCTCTACCCCTCCACACTCACTCTGCAGGGCCAGCTTATTCCCATCCATGAGGCCTCTGATGGACATTCATTTCCCCAGAGAGGGCCCCCGACACCCTCTAGACACCCCACTAATTACTCTCCCTCCTCCCCTCCAACAAATGCACCACCTGAAAGGGTCTAGGTACTGACTTGCTAACTGCCTTTCTTACCACCTCTAGACTGTGAGCTCCTAACACTATTCCTGTTTAATAGACATTTTCAGAACGAATAAAGGGTCTTTATTTTGATCTTTACGGCAAGTGTAAAGAAAAGTTGCACAGGCACACGCGAATTCTAACTTACGCCTCTGTGGGTTAAACAAAATACCTTCAGTCTCTCTCCTCCTCTTCCCTTCATCTCTCCCCTTGCCTTCAGAGAGAAGGACTTTAAGAACATCGAAGGTAACCTACTACATCCTCATCTTCACGGTAGCTCAAGGACCATCCCTTTCTCGCAGGAGTATTTCGTGTGCTGTGACAGATGGGATGTTCCTGCCTCCTCCCAGTTTTAGAGCGCTCTGCTCACGGAGAAGTTTGCTCCCAGGCTCACTGCTAAGTCTCCGTAACAATAAAAAAAACCATCTATCCCGTAGTACACAGCTCTTTCAAACAGAGCTGCTTCGACCTCTTTGAAAAATGCCAGACATTGAACTATGGCTTCTGGTTTGAGTTCGAGTAACAATGGCTGGTAAGCTTGCTCTTACTTTCATCACCGTTCCTGCTTTGGGGAGGCTTTGTAGGTACACGTGAGCCAGACAAAGGCCTCTCGGGGTTCCCCGGACCAGTCTCTCCAGTCTCTCCACTCGGCACTGATCAGGGGGCCTGGAGGCTTTCAACCAAAGACAATATGGCTGCCTCACACAAGCTCCCGTAGAAAATGCCAGAGGCAAGTTGGCATTTTCTGTTTGTTGATGGACTCAGTATAGGAAGATAATGGATGTTATCACTTGTCACGGATTATAGTAAACACAGGGAACCAGCCTTCTCTCAGGCCCTTGGTTCCTTCAGTCTTCCCACAACTATTCCCTGGGCACCAAGCGTGTGCACCGTGTCGGTGTGGCTCATCTGTGACGGCCCAGTACGCACGCTCGGATGAAGAGCCATGCTTTTCACATGCTTACTTCATCTTCAGAAATTTCTCTCATCCTGAGTGCGACAGACTGAGAGAAGTCCACCGATCGCTGTCCATTTTTCTTCGGCTGTAGACTCCCAACTTTTAGTCAGAAACGTGAGCGTCTTGAGTAAAGACTGCACTTCCCGGCCCCTCAGCGCGCTCAGGGCGCAGTGTCGCCAGGCCCCAGGCGATTAGAGCAGGCTGCTGAGTGGGGCCTCCAGAAAGTGTCCTTCCAGACGACGTGGTATATATATACACACACACACACAATGGACTACTACTCAGCCATCAAAGGAATGAAATCTTGCCATTGGTAACGACGTGGATGGAACTAGAGGGTGTTACGCTAAGCGAAAGAAGTCAGTCAGAGAAAGACAAATACTGTATGATCTCACTCATCTGTGGAATTTAGGAAACAAAACAGGTGAACATAGAGGATGGGAAGGAAAAATAAAATAAGAGGAAAACTGAGAGGGAGGCAAACCAGAAGAGACTTTTAACTCTAGGAAACAAACTGAGGGTTGCTGGAGGGGAGGTCTGGGTGCCCAAATTCTGAAGTCAGTATTTTGGGTTGAAGTGAAAATGTTGGCAGGTCGCATTTCCTCCAGAGGCTCGAGGGAAGAATCCATCCCTTACGACTTCAGCTTCTGCTGGCTGCTGGATGCCTTGGCTGGGGGTTGCCTCCCTGGGATCTCTGCATCCGCTCCCATCACCCCCTCCTCTTCCGTGTATGGACTCTTCCTGCCATCATTTCACAAGGACCCCTGTGATTGCACTGTCCAGGAGAACCTCAGATCCTTACTGAATCATATCTACCAAGACTCTATCTCCATATAAGGTAACATTTATAGGTTCCAGGGATTATGGCATGAGTATCTTTGAGGGGGAGCCAGTTTTTAGCATACCACACAACTATCATTAAATTTAAAAGGATTAAAATTACATGTTATGTTATATGACCAAAATAGAATTAAATTAGCAATCGGCAAGAAAAATAAATGCGGAAAAGTGCTTAATATTTGAAAGTTACACTATATCTTCTAAACAATTGATGGATCAAAGAAGAAATCACAGACAAAATTAAAATATCTTGAACAGGGGCTCCTGGGTCGCTCAGGCGGTTAAGCATCGCTTTCGGCTCAGGTCATGATCTCGGGGACCTGGGATCGAGCCCCACATCGGGCTCCCTGCTCGGTGGGGAGCCTGCTTCCCCCTCTCTCTCTGCTGCTCTCCCTGCTTGTGCTCTCTCTCTCCCAAATAAATAAATAAAATCTTAAAAAAGTATCTTGAACTGAATGAAAAAGAGAGCACAACATGTGCAAATTTATAGGATACAGTGAAACAGTTTTTACAGAAAAGCTTATAGGTTAAGCTCTTACATCTGAAAAGAAGAACATTTCTAAAAATAATAACTTAAGCTTCTTCATCAAGAAGTCAGAAAAAGAAGAGTAAATCAAGTGTTAGTCACCAGAAAAAAGGAAATAATATAGCTCAGCTCAACTATCAATGAAAACAAAAGTCAATACAGAAAATCAATAAAACAAATTTATTCTTGAAAAAATCAGCAAAATGATAAACCATCAGGTAGTCTGAATAAGAAGAAAAGAGAAGATTCCAATTCCAAAGTCAAGACTAGTAAAGGAAACATCATTACAGACTCTAAAGAAATTTAAAAGATTATAGAATTATACTATAAACACTTTTGTGCAAAGAAACACAACGACCAGAAAGAAATGGACAGATTCCTAAAAAGACATAGTCAAAACTGGCTCAAGAAAAAAGAGATAATTTAAGTTGACCTATATCAAGTAAGGAAATTCAATTAGGAAAGTGGTGTATAAGCTTGTAAGAATACAAGGTTGGTTTAGCATCTGAAAATCAATTAATGTAAACCACCACATTAAGAGATAAAGGGGAAATACCATACGATCATTTCAGTAGACACAAAACATTTAACAAAATCAAAAATTCATTCATGATAAAAATTCTCAACTAGCTAGGAATCGAAGGGAATTCCCAGTACCTCATAAAGAGTGTCTATAAAAATCCTACAGTTAATGCGAGACAGTTATGAAAGATCAAACTGTGAATGAGTTCAACACCTAACCACTGTAATAAGGTGAGAAAAATATTAACAGTATACATATTGGGTAGAAAGAAGTAAAACTATCTTTATTAGCCGAAAACATTACAGTTTCTATAGAAAGTCCTAATAAATGTTACTAGGTCTAGAACTAATGAGTAAGTTTACTAAGATTTCAGGATATAAGATCAATATACAAAATCAGTTGCATTTCTGTGTATGGACCATGAACAATCCAAAAATGAAACTAAGGAATCAAGTTTAGCCACAATAGCATCGGCAAGAATAAAATATTCAGGAATAAGTTTAACAAAGTAAGTGCAAGACAAGTACACTGGAAACTACAGAAATTTGCTGAGAGAAAACTAAGGTCCTAAATAAGTGGAGAGATAAATCGGTTTCATGGACCGAAAGACTCATGTTAAGAACTCTGTTCTTAACAAATTGAGCTCTTGATTCAGTGGAATCTCTACTAAAACAGGAGCAGGCTTATTTTTTTTTTTACAGAGAATTTCGTATTCTGATTCTGAAACTTACATGAAAATGCAAAGAATCTTGAATAGCCAAACAATATTTAAGAAGAACAAAGTTGGAGGACTTATATTACTTGATTTCAAAACTTACTTAAAGCTGCAGTAATCAAGATACTGTGACATTGGCATAACAGCAGAGATATTGTAGATCAATGCAACAAGACAGTGTCCAGAAGCAGATCCACATAATGTGTGGTCTACTGACTTTTGACACAAGTGATGTGGGAATTCAGTGAGGGAAAGGATGGTCCTCTTTTTTTTGTTTTTTTGAGATTTTATTTATTTATTTATTTATTTGAGAAAGGGAGAGAGAGAGAGAGCACACAAGCAGGGGGAGGGGCAGAGGGAGAAGCAAGCTCCCCGCTGAGCAAGGACCCTGATGTGGGACTGGATCCCAGGACCCCGGGATCATGACTTGAGCTGAAAGCAGACACTTAACCAGTTGAGCCACCCAGGTGCCCCAGAATCATCTTTTCTACAAATGGTGCTAAAATAATGAAATGTTCATATGCAAAGAATTTAAATTATACCCTTACCTCACACCACACACACACACAATTTAACTGAATGCAAAGAGCGAAAACTGTAACATTGATACAGAAAAGCACAGAAGGATATCTTTCTGATCTCAGGTTAGGCAAACATTTTTTAGATATGACGTCAATAGCAGAATTCAAAATAGGAAAAAAAAAATGTCATCGGAATTCATCAAAATTTAAAGAGTTTGCTTTTATAGAGAACCTATGAAGAAAATGAAAAGACAAGCCACGGATAGGAAGAAAGTAGTAGTGGATCATGCATTGATATAGGACTTGTATTCAGAATTCACAAAAGAACTCTCGCAACTAGAAAGAAGAAGAAAACCCCATAAAAGCACGCGCCCAAGATTTGAATAGATGCTTCACCGAAGATAACACGCTCGCAAGCACGTGGAAAATGCTTCGCTTCACTAAGTGCTATGAAGTACACGTTAAAGCTACAGCGAGATGCCCCTACCTGCCTCTACCTGGAATGGTTATGGCTGAAGAACTGGAAAGCCTGGAACCATGTCCAGCGATGGTGGGAATGTGACAAGGGGCAGTCGTTTTGCAAACCATTTTGTCAGCTTCCTTAAAAAGCTAAACAGACTCCCCTGTGCCCTCGGCCATTGCCCTCCCGGGTACTGACATGAGAGAAATGAAAGCATATGTCCACACAAAGACTTGTACCAGAATTTCAGAGCAGTGTTATTCAAATAGCCCCAAACTGGAAAAATCCAAATGCCCACTCACTGGTCAGTGGATAATGTGGTATTCAGTGGAATAGTATCCAATGAGAAGAATGCACCAAATGCTGAAATGTATGACATTACGGTGAACCTCATAAACATTAGCTAAAATGAAAAAAGCCAGATACAAGAGACTCTTTATTATATGATCCCATTTCTATGAAATTTCTAGAAAACGCAAAATATTGAAGCATAAGGGAGATCAGTGGTTGCCCAAGACTGGGGTTTGAAGCAACAGCAGCTTGCCAAAGAGCAATAAGGAAAATTTTTGGAGTAATGGAACTTTTCCAGAAATGGATTATGTCGATGGTTGTCCACCTGAATAAATATACTACAAACCATCCAATTTACAGAAGTGTTTTACGGAACGTAAGTTATACTTCAACAAAGTTGTTAAAAAACATAAATTGAAAAGGGAGCGCCTGGGGGGCTCAGTCGGTGAAGCATCTGCCTTCGGCTCAGGTCACGATCCCAGGGTCCTGGGATCGAGTCCGGTGTTGGGCTCCCTGGTCAGTGGGGAGTCTGCTTGTCCTCTGTCCTTCTGCCCAGCTCGTGCTTGCACGCTCTCTCTCTCAAATAAATACATAAAATACTTAAATACTTGAAAAAAGCATAAACTGAAAAATGCTACTGCGATTAGCACTGGTACGGTGCGCACGCGTGTCACATGCTTTGACATGGCCCTCACCACGTTGGACTGGCCGGGTGTGTATTTGCCCATCTGCGTCAGAAGACCTGCAGACTCCTCATCTTCCCTGTGCATCTCCACCCTGCTGATTCTAGATTTCCTTCTTCATTTGGGCCTCCCATTCTTTACCACCTAGGGAGCTCTACTGCTTTTATTTTTTTTATGTAAAAGATTTTATTTATTTGTCGGAGAGAGAGAGCGCGCATAAGCAGGGGAGCAGCAGATAGAAGGAGAAGCAGACTCCCCTCTGAGCAAGGAGCCCAATGCAGGACTCGACCCCAGGACCCTGGGATCATGACCTGAGCCGAGGGCAGATGCTTCACCAACGGGGCCACCTAGGCGTCCCGCTCTCCTGCCTTTAATTAGAGATAATTAATTATACCAGGTTTACTGAGGTAAAATGTACATATGATATTAATCAACTTAAAGTGTACGAGCCAATGCTTTTTGACAATCATACACAGCGGTGTGACATGGCCACAAGCGTGATGTAGCACATCACCAGCACAACCCATTACAGTCCTCTCCCACCCTCTGGCCCCCAGCACAACCTCTGATCTGCTTTCCAGCGCTATAATTTTGCTCCGGAATTCCAAATAAACGGATTCGGGCAGTACGTGCTGTCTTGGCGTCTGACGTCTTTCACCCCAAGTAACTCTTCTGAGATTCAGTCACGCTGTCGTGTGGAAGCCCCCCCCCATCCTCTTCCAGGGCATGGCTATCGCAGTGTGCCTGCCCTCCCTTGCTTCAGGGACACCTGGGTTGCGTCTAGTGTGGGGCTATGATGCAGACAGCTGATATGAACATTTGTGTTTAGGTCTTTGTCTAAATTTATGTTTTCATTCATCTGAGGAAGATCCCCAGGACTACAATTTCTAGGTCATGTGTATGTATGGTTGACTTCATAAGGACCTGCCAAACTATTTTCCAAAGTTCTTACACCACCCTGTGTCGCCACCAGCAGTGTCTGAAGTGGATTTACTCGGTCCCTCTCTTCTCCAATATTCCGTATTGCCAGTCTTTTACATGTTTGGCCATTTCAGTAGTTGTGCAGTGCTATCTCATATTTTTAATTTACTTTTCCTAATAACTCATGATACTCAGTATCTTTCATTTTTTTATTTGCTATTGGCCTATCTTTTTGGACGACATGTCTCTTGGGGAAACAGGAGTGCAATTTATAGGTCATGTAAGTGTATGCTTAACTATAACATCTGCTCACTTTTTGTTTGTCTTCCTATTGAGAATTGAAACGCTCTTTATGTATTTTGTGTGCAAGTCCTTTGTCAGAGTTATGTGTTGTGAATATTTTCTCCCAGGCTGTGGCTTGCTTTCATTTACTTAACACTGGCTTTTGAAAAGCAACGGTTTTTAATTTTGGAGTCCAATTTTTCAATTTTTCAATTTTATGTGTCATTCTTTTGCTACCCTATTTTTTTTAAAAGATTTTATTTATTTATTTGCCAGAGAGAGAGAGAGAGCACAAGCAGGGGGAGTGGCAGGCAGAGGGAGAAGCAGGCTCCCCCCTGAGCAGACAGCCTGATGCAGGGCTGGATCCCAGGACCCTGGGGTCATGATCTGAGCCGAAGGCAGACTGAGCCACCCAGGTTTCTCACTATTCTATTTTTAAAGATCATTTCAATCCCAAGATCATGAAGATTTTCTACTAGTTTTGTAATTTTAACTATTAAATTTAGGTCTGTGATCCATTTTGAGTTAATTTTTATGTATGACGTAAGTGTCGAGGTTCATTTATTTGTTTTGAATATCCTCTTGTTTTAACAGCATTTTCTGGAAAAGTTATTATTCTCCAATTAAATTGCCTTCATAATGTTGAAGAAATAACCACACGCACACACAGATCCCTTGGGTCTATTTCTGGAGTCTCTGTTCTATTCCACACATTTCTGTGTCTATCCTTCATGCCAATCCCCCGTCTTGATTACTACAGTAAGTCTTAAAATCAGGTAGTGGAAGTCATCCAATTCCTTCTTTTTCAAAATTGTTTTGGCTTTCTAGACCTTTCCATTTCTCCACAAACTTCAGGATTGGTGTAGTCATTCCTACAAAAGAGCTTTCTGGGATTTTGATAAGGATTCCATTGAATCTGTACATCAATTTGGGAAAAACCGACACCCTAATAATATTGAATCTTCCAACCATCTCTTTAGATTTTTAAAAAACCTTTCTTGGCAATTTCTTGTAGCTTTCATTATACACATCTTGCTCATTTTTGTCTGATCCATTTTTATTTCCTATTTGGATGTCATTGTAAATATATTATTAGGTATAATTTCCAATCATTCACTGGTAATAAAATGAAAAATAGTTGGTTGTTAAAATTAATTTCTTTGTTTCAGATAATTGTAGATACACGTGCAATTGTAAGAAATAAAACAGAGATGCTTTCTACCCTTTACCCGGTATTCTCCAATGGTGACTGACATCTTGCAAAACTAAGAGTACGATACCGAACCCAGGATATTGACACCGATGTGACCCACTGATCTTATTGAGATTTCCCCTGTTGGGCTTGTATTCGCTGGTCTGTGTGTATGTGCAGGTGTGAGTGAGCTCATCTGTGTGTGTTTAGACCGATGCCATTTTATCCCACATGTAAGTTTCTATAACCGTCACCACACTCAAAGCACAGAACTATTTTATTACCAGGATTCCTTTGTGGTCTCTGATGACACAACTACCTCCTCCCACTGCACCCCCATCCCTCACCCCCGACCACCACGAATCTGTTCTCCATCTCCATAACCTGATTTCAAGAATATTATTTAAATGAAATCATATAGTATCTAACCTTTGGAGATTGGCTTTTTTTTTTTTCTAAATAGTATTCATGTGTGTGTGTGTGTGTGTGCGTGCACGCGCATGCGTTCTGGATCCTTTATTCCATCAAAGACACTTAGGTTGTATCCATATCTTGCTTGGCTCTTGTAAATTATGCTGCTATGGACGTGGGGGTGCAGATACGTCTTTGACATAGTGATTTCATTTCCTTCAGAGATATTCTCAGAAGTGGAATGTCTGCATCATATGGTAGTTCTATTTTTAATTTTTCGAGGAATCTCCATACTGTTTTCCATAGTGGCTGTGCCAATTTACATTCCCACCAACAGTGCGCAAGATTTTTTTTTTTTAATTTTTTATTTAAATTTTATTTAGTTAACATATACTGTATTATTAGTTTCAGAGGTAGAGTTCAGGGATTCATCAGGTGCATACAACACCCAGTGCTCATCACAACATGTGCCCTCCTTAATGCCCATCCCCCACTTACCCCATTCCCCCACATTCCCTCATGAACCCTCAGTTTGTTTCCTTGAGTTAAGAGTCTCTTAGGGTTTGCCTCCCTCTCTGATTTCATCTTTTTAAAATTTTTCCTTCCCTTCCCCTATGTTCACCTGTTTTGTTTCTTAAATTCTACATATGAGTGAAATCATATGGTATTTGTCTTTCTCTGACTGCCTTCTTTCATTTAGCATAATACCCTCTAGTTCCATCCATGTTATTGCAAATGGCAAGATTTCATTCTTTTTGATGTCTGAATAATATTCCATTGTGTATGTGTGTGTGTATATATATATATGTGTGTATATATATACACATATATATACACACATATATATACACACCACATCTTTTTTATCCATTCATCTGTCGATGGACATCTGGGCTCTTCCCATATTTTGGCTATTGTGGACATTGCTGCTATAAACATTGGGATGCAGGTGCCCCTTTGAATCACTATATTCGTGTCTTTTTGGTAAGCACCCAGAAGAATAATTGCTAGGCTATAGGGTAGTTCTATCTTCAACTTCGCGAGGAAAGCGTTTTGCAGAGTGGCTCCATGGTTTGTTTTTTTAAACTTAGCATAATTCCCTGGAGACTCATCCAAGCTGTGTATATCAATAGTTCATTCTTTTTTATTTCTGAATATTATTTCGTGGTTTGGAGAGACCAAAGTTGTTTAACCACGCACCCATTGAAAGACATATGGGTTTACAGTTTTAGCTAAACTGAATAAAGATGCTATAAATATTCATGTAAACATTTTTGTGCACGATCCTAAGTTACCATTTCTCTAGGAGAAATGCACAGAAGTGCAATTGATGGTTATATGGAAATTGCACGTTTAGTGTTCTAAGAAAACGCTAAACTTTTTTCTGGAATGGTTATACTATGCTTTACAATGACGTTGAGCATTTTCTCATGTGCTTATTTAGCAATTTTGTTTCCTTTTTAAAGGAAATGTCTGTTTACATATTTTACTAATTTCTAACTGGAGTCTATGACTGTTGAGTTTTGAGAGATCTTTATACATTCTAGATACCAGTACTTTGTTGGATATGTGGTTTGCAAATATTTTCTCCCAGTCTGTAGCTTGTCTTTTCATGCTCTCATTAGGGACGTTGACAGAGGAAAAGCTTTAAATTTCGAAGAGGTCAAGCATGATTTTTTTTCTTTTACAGACCATGCTGTGGTTTCAAGTTTAAGATCTACTTGTCTAGCCCCAGATGCTAAAGATTTACTCTTCTTTTTCTTCTGGAAGTTTTGCAGGTTTACATTTAGGTCAGTGATGCATTTCGAGTTAATTTTTGTATAGCATGTTAGATATAGACTGAGAGGCTCAGTTTTTGCCTACAGATGTCCAGTTATTCCACTACCATTGCCTGAAAAAGCTGTCTTTCCTCCATTAAATTGCTTTTCCTTTTTTGTCAAAAATTAATTGAGCACATTTCTGTAGATCTATTTCTGGGTTCTCTATTCTGTTCCACTGATCTCTATGTTTACCGTTTTAGCAATACCACACTATCCTGATTACTATAGCTAGACAGTAAGTCTTAACATTGGGAGGAGTGATTCCTCACACTTTGCGCTTCTTTTTCAAGATTGTTTGGGTTATTCTAGGACCTTTTCCTTTCATATAAATTTTAGAATAACGTTATCTATTGCTTAAAAACAACTGCTGGGATTTTGATGAAAATCCTATATCAATAGATTGATTTGGGGATAACTGACATTTTTTACTATGTGAGGCCTCCACTTCATAAAAACGGCATGCCTTTCCATTTATCTATGTTGTTTGGTTTATTTCATCAGTTTTTTGTAATTTTCAGCATGTATAACCTTTGTATATTTTGTTAAATATATACCCAAGTATTCATTTTCTTTGGATTGATTATAAATTTTATTGGATTTTTGGGTTTGGTTTCCACATGTTTGTTATTAAGATACAGAAATATGGTTGATTTTCGTGTTCTCGTATCATGCAAACTTGTTGAACCTACTCATTAGCTTTAGTTAGTTTTTCTTTTTTTAAGGGGAGAAGTTTCTTGGGATTTTCTATGCAGAGCATCATGTCACCCATAACTAGGAGTTTGCTTTCTTTCTTTGTAATATGTATGCATTTTATTTCTTTTCTTGCTTTATTGTTCTGTCTAGAATTTTGAGACTTATGCTGAAGAGCAGTAGTGAGATTGAGCACACTTGCTTTGTTCCCAATTTTAGGGGAAAGTAGTCATTATTTCATCATTAAGTACAATGTTAGCGTAGGGTTTTTGTTCACATTCTTTATCAATTTGAGGCAGTTTCTCTCTATTCCTGGTTTCCTACGAGTTTGTATCATAATTGGCTGGTAAATTTTGTCAAAAGACTTTTCCACATCAGTTGATATGGTCATATGATTTTTCTTTTCTATCATGTTACTATGGCGGATTATACTGGTTACTTTTTAAAATATTGAACCAGGCTTGTATATGTAGAATAAATCTCACTTGGTTATGGTGTATAATTCCTATATATTGATAAATTCTGTCTGCTAATACTTGTCAAGAATTTTTGCATCTCTATTCATGAGGAATCCTGGTCTGTGGTTTTCTTTTTCTGAACTGTCTTTGTCTGCAGTTAATATCAGGATAATATTAACTGCACAGATTGAGGTGGGAAGTGTTTCCTTTTGCGTTTTCTGGAAAAGAATATGTAGAATTCGTTTATACAATGTTTAGTAGAATTCTCCAGTTAAGCCAGCTGGGCCTGAAGATTCCTTTTTTCAGGACATTTTAAATTATAAATTCAATTTCCTTCATAGTTATAAAACTAAATTACCTATTTCATATTGGATGAATTGTGGTAGTTTGTACTATTCAGGGAATTGGTCCATTTCATGTAAGTTGTCAGTTTTAACATATGAGTTGTTAGTAGCATTCTCTTGCCCTTCTAAGGTCAGCAGGATTGTAAGGGACTGGATGCCTGTGTCCCCCTGAAATTCGTATGTTGAAATCCTCGCCCACAATGTGATGGCCGTTAGGAGGTGGGGCCTTGGGGAGGTGACTAGATCGTGAGGGCTCCAACCTCATGAATGGGAATGGTGCCCTTAGAGACCCCAGATGGCCCCCTTGCCCCTTCTGCCCTATGAGGGCACAGTAAGAAGACAGCGCTCTGACACTGAATCTGCCTGCACCTTGGTCTGGACTTCTCAGCCTCCAGAACTGTGAGAAATAAATGCCTGCTGTTTATAAGCCACCGGGTCTATGGTATTTTTGTTATAATATCCCAGACAGACTGAGATAAAGATCTGTGGTGAATTTTTCCATTCCACTTCTGTTACTTCTCATTTGCGTCTTCTCTCTTTCTTCCTTCAGTTTTGCTTGAGGTTTGTCAACTTCATCAATCTTTTCAAAGAACCTGGTTTGGGGGTTTTTTTTTTGTCTCATTGACTTTTTCTATTGTTTTCCTATTTTCAATTATTGATTTCTGCTCTTTCTATTATTTCCTTGTGCTTGCTTTGACTTTATTTTGCTCTTCTCTATCTAGTTTCCTGAATTAGGAAACTTGGCCATTGATTTAAAACCTTTCCTCTTTTCTAACATAAGCATTTACTATAACAAATTTTCCTCTCAGAACTATGGAGCTCCATCCCACCTATTGTGAAATGTTTTATCTTCACTTTCATTAAGTTTTACTGTCCTTTGAGCCTCTTTGACCAATGCATTATGTAGAAGCGTGTTGTTTAATTTCCATGGGTTCCAAGATTGTCCTGTTTTCTTTCTGTTATTGATTTCTAGTTTAATTCGATTATGTTCAGAGAACATATTCTGTATGATCATAATTATTGTACATTTGTGGAGGCTTGTTTTATGACCCAGAATGTGGCCTTGGTGAATGTTCCATGAGCAATTGAAAAAAAAAAATGTGTGTTTTGCTGCTGTTGGATGCAGCATTCTATGTATGTCAGTTACATCCTGTCAGTTGTATTATTCTTCTATATCCTTGTTGGTTTTTTCTTTGGTAGTTGTATCAGTTGCTGAGAGAGGACACTGAAGTCCCCCAGTATAATTTAATATTTTCAGCTCTCTTGTTTTTGCATCATATATTTGGAGGCTATATCGTTTGGTGAGTGCACATTTAGGATTGTTATGTCTTCTTAGTGGATTAATCCTTTAATTATTATGTGATATTCCTCTTCATCTCCAGTGATTTTCTGTGTCCCGAAGTCTTCTTAATTTGATATTTAAATAATCACCCATGACTTTTAAAAATGCTTCCACAGTGTATCATGTTCCATCCTTTTACTTACAACCAAATTCCAGTGTTGAATTTGAGATGAGTGTCTTGCAAACAGTTTGTAGTGGGTCTTTTTTTTTTATTCACTCAGTTCCCGCCATTTTTGCGGTATGTTTAGCCCATTTATATTAAAAGGGCATTTTTCTATACGTGGGATTACATCTGCCATTTTATAGTTTCTTTCCTATTTATTTCCTTTCCTTTTTCTTTTTTCACGCCTTCCTATAAGTTACTTAAACAATTTTAGGATTTCACATGGATTTATTTATAGGGTTTTTGAGTGTATTTTTTGTCTCATTCTCTTATTCTCTGTATAGTTGGCTCCAGGTATTAAAATATACGTATATGAGTCATTGTGGTCTGCTGGTTTCGCCATTTTGCCGTCACAGGTGAAGTATGGTTACCTTACTTTCATTTAAGTCTTTTCAGCCTCCCTGCATTTAAGTTTGATTGTCTACAATATCAGATGGTGTTATGATTTTTGTTTTGATCGTCAATATAATTTACAAAACTCATGCGAAGAGCCTATTTATGTAGCCATTTTTCCCCCTATTTCTGTTTTTTTGCTTCCTTCCTGATCTCCGAATATGGAGACAATAATCTCCTTCCTGTTTCAAAAACATGGAGGACATTGTGAGAGGGAGGGGAGGGATGAATTTGGAGGAAATCGGAGGGGTGAAGAACCATGAGAGACTGTGAACTCAGAACAAGGGACTGAGAGTTTTGGAGGGGAGAGGGTGGGGGGATGGGCGAGCCTGGTG
>CM052892.1:79430486-79454492 GCA_028534135.1 Potos flavus | reverse complement strand
GCAGCAATATTGGCAATTCAGATACGAAAATGAGGAAAATGAGGAAAACAATAAAAAAGGGAAACATCTGCAACGCCACAAGTTAATTACACCTCAAATGCTTGAATGCGGAAGTTAATTCCATTTTTTGACGGTAAAGAGTGCTTACAATTGATACGGCCTTAGATCTACTTTTATACCCTTTTCAAATTATTTTTCTTTTGATTTTGTAATTAAACATTTTTGTAAGCAACCCAAGAAATACTGATGACATGTTCACGGCGAGAAAACATTGTGGACAAAGGCAAAGGACAAATGACCAATAAGGAAACAGACTTGGCAAATAAGAGGCAATATCCACAGCATCCAAAAACTCTTAAAAATTAATAAGAAAAGTATTTTCCAACCTCACTGTGAAACAGTCAAAGAATATGGACAGGTTTGAGAAGAGGACATATTAATGATGCATAAACATTTGAGAAAATGATTAATTTGACGAATACCCAGAGAAAGGAAACCTCAAGCAACAGTAAGATATTCACTTCATCTGATGTATTTGCTCCAGACTCGGAGGAAGCGACGGCACCCCAGTGTGGTGAAGGTTAGGGGAAAAGCATTTACACACTGCATTCTTGGGAACGGCGATAGCTACATCATTTTGGAAGGCAATCTGGCAGCATCAATAACATACTAAAGTATTTTTTAAAGATTTTATTTATTTATTTATTTATTTGAGAGAGAGAGAGAGAGCACAACCAGGGGGAGGGGCAGAGGGAGAGGGAGAAGCAGACTCCCCACTGAGCAGGGAGCCCGACACGGGGCTCGATCCCAGAACCCTGGGATCATGACCTGAGCCGAAGGCAGACGCTTAACCGACTGAGCCCCCCGGGAGCTCCAATAAAATACTAAAGTATTAATATCCATTTTAATAACAATATCTATGAAAGTATTCAAATATAGGCATCCTTTGGCTCAGTGATCTGCCTTCTCAGAATCTATCCTATAAAAGGAGGGTGTCTATGGCCACACTTTATGGCAAATAACTATGAGAAGCGTGAGAGGCAATTTGCAGAGAAACGTACGCCATATGAGCCCAGTCTTGTAACACATGCGATTTTGTAAAAACATTACGTCTACTATACACGAACATTGTGAAAAGAGTGTGGGCACCAAAGGCCTCACCCCCCTCCAAGTCTGAAAGCCTGGAGATTAGAGGGGAAGGTCCACGTTCCTCCATCGCCAGCAAACGCCTGTAGTCACAGGAAGCCGCAGAAATGGGGAGCCTGGGAGCATGCAGTCCTTGCGGTGAAGACACAAGGAGTTTGCTTGCTGCTCTCCCTCTGGCTGCCCCCTTGCTGCCCGCTTTCCTCCGCCACCTGCGGGAGCGATGCCTGGGTGGCCGTCACTGGAACCACCACATTCTGGGGTGACTTTGGTGACTGAAATTAATTTCCCAGCCTGGGCATTTAAAACTCATGATGCATATCTAAGGAGAGACTCCTGCACACTCTGACCTTGGAATGAGAGCCCCGAGAGCTTGAATGAAAGACCCTGACGGTGTCTTCAAATAAAAATGTCTCCTTCTGTATGGGTGAGCTGTGTGACCCATCAGGGCCTTGTCCTGGGCAGGGAAGGCAGCAGACCTCTGTCCTCACGAACCAGCTGCATGTCACTCCATGAACGGTTTGCAGGGATGGCCCCCAGCCTGAACGGGTGACGAGAGGCCCTTACCTCCCGGTCGTGCGTCTCACCCTCTAGAACCAGACTCTGCACCAGTCCTGTGAGCTCGAGCTCAGCCACAACCGTGACACTCTGGGACGCTTCTCTGGGTCTCAGTTTTGCCGACTGAAAAGTGGGCCCAGGAGCCACACTTCCATGAGTCACCACCTGGGAAGCCATCAGGACCAAAGCCTGTTCTGGGAGCCCGTCCTGTTTCCGGACGGGTAACTCGCTCTGCCTACTCCTCTGCAGGAAAATCTTTAATGTAATTCTAGGTCGGCACCGAGCCACTACTCTGCTGCCCAGCATTCTGCTAGATCCCTTATGTACACGATTTCCACTTTCTGTAACAATGTAATTAGCCGAAAGAGCACTGTTGCTCTCATAAATTACATAAAATAAGTGGTAAGGTTGGGATTCGGGTCTGTTCAGGCGCAACTTTTACCCCCCTCTCCCGTCCCTCCTCCTGCTCTGCGGCCCCCATCACCGGCTGCCCTGCTGGGGGGGCGCAGCTGAGGGGTGTGGGCACCAGGTGCCGGGGACCCCGGGGGCGTAGGAACTCCCGGGGTGACTGTCTCCAACTCTGCCTCGTTCCCAAGTATTTCCTGATGTGGCTGGAGGCAATACAGACAAAATTCTCTCCCCTCACAGAGCTGACGCCATAGAGGACAGAGATGGATGACAGACTGCTGAATAAGGTCAGCATAGGATATGACCAATGGTGACAGGCCCCGCGGAGTGAATGGACCAGCGCAGAGAGCGGCAGGGCGCCCCGCGTGGGCCGGGCCACGGGTATAAATAAGACGGCCACTTCTCCACCGTTATCGGTGGTCAGCATGATCCCGGTCAAGCTGCACAGCATGGAAATTATTCAAAATGAAATACGAATAAACTCCACGTTCAAAGTCGCACTAAAGACAGGCTGCAAGCCCTCGGCAGCCACACGGGCCGGATGTGCGTGACCAGGACACCTGTCATTGCACAATGTGCCATGGACAGCATGTGCTCAAGCAAAGCCACGGGGGGGGGGGGTGCGGTAGGGAGAGGGTGCCCCACGTAGGGGTGCGGCGGTGTGGGGAGAACACAGTCAAGGCGATGACCACGGAGGGGGGGCTTACCCCGGCAGCCCGACAAAGATATGCTCTTGTCCTTTTGCAAACACTGCTAAAACCACAAATGTGTCCATCTTCAGACCAAACTTGTGTTAGCCTGACTCACCAGCCCTGCTGTCCTCCCCCTCCCCCTCCAGTATCACTTCCGTCCCCGTCATCGATATCCCCACGCCTCCGCCACCAAGCCTCTATGACTTTGATTTCCTTCCTGCGATGATGTGTGACGCAATCACATGGATCTCGTTTGTAAGTATAAAGTCAACAGGTTCTTTTAGGTTAAAAAAATATATAAAATGCCTGCACCTGTGTGTGCTCTATTTTTAGGCCCTTCTCTCAATAAGTCGTCAATGAGATGAATGAAAATTGAGAAAAAATAAGTAATTGATGGAATAAATATTGGTTTTACCATAACCCAGGTTACTTTATGAAGAATAAGAAAAAAACTGTAGAATAAGGTTCAAAGTGAAATATTAGTAAATGCAATACATGATAGTTAGCTGGATCCCAGACTTAAAAAAAAAAAAACAAAACCCCAAAAAAAAACAAAACCAAAAGCAACAGCAGCAAAACCCAAGCGCTGAAGGACATTATCAGGACAAACAGAAAAACTTGGATATGGACCATCTGTGTAGATAATTGCATTATTTCAATGTTAACTTTCTTGAGTGTGACAATTATTTGATATTTTTTAGGGGACCAATGTCAAAGTATTCAAAAGTGTCTTGATGTCTGCAAATTAACTCTCAGATGGTTGATCCAGAAAACTATCTACGTGAGCATGTGTGTGAGCGTGTGTGTGGATAGAGTAAGTTTTGCCTGACAACGCAGGTGCGTGTGTGTCGCATACGTATGGAAATAGTCAAGCCCCAGAAAACCATTAACAACTGGTCAATCTAGGTAGAGGATATGTAGACATTCATCTGGTTATTTTTGCAACTTTTCTGTAGGTTGGCTTTTTCATAATAAAAGACTGGGGAGAGGCTAAAGAATTTTTTAAATGGAGTAAGAAGAGTATATTTCCGTTAAAAAATGACCATGTCTATAATCTTTTAAAATCAACCAGTGGATAAATATTATTTTGTATAGTTGAATTCATTTGTTTCCAATGGAATATTTTCTCCTCTTTTTCAAAATATTCATCCCAATTTACTAAACCGGATATAGTTTGTGCTTGAACTTAAAGTGTCATTTCTTCGGGGCGCCCGGGTGGTGCAGTCCGTTGCGCATCAGACTGCTGGTTTCGGCTTAGATCACGATCTCAGGGCCGTGAGATCGAGCCCCGCGTTGAGCTCTGTGCTCAGTGGGAGTCTCTCCCTCCCTCTGCTCCTCCCCTCCATGCTCTCTCTCGCTCTTAAATAAATAAATCTTTTAAAAAATAAATAAAGTGTAATTTCCCCCAAGTGCTTTGGCGTAAACTTACTTGTGAATGAAATCTTAACTTTGGGGATAAAACCTCAGCATGTCAGCATCAGACCCTTGGGCGTCTCAAGCGCAAATTTCTGTAAGTTTTGTCACCCCCTTCTGAGGAGTCAGTGCCCAAGGCGGGGGGCCTTCCACAGCCCGAGAGGATGTCAAACGTTCTATGCACACACTGGGGGGCACCCAGCAGCCACACGTTTTGGCCTCATGGGCCACCTGGGGCCACGGGGGGCAGCGGAGAAGAATCTCTGATCTTGGTACCAAAGCAAGTGACGAAAACTTCTCCCTCCCACTTGCATCATTTAGGATTCTTTCCTCAAGTGACAGACAACTTGGTTAAAATTGGAGTAAGCAAGCAAAGGAATTAAATGTCTCACCTACTTCAAGGTCCAGGGGAAGACAGGCAGAGTCCACTGCTAACATCACAAGGCCTCTGCCTCCCCTGGGGCTCCATCCCCGGGCGCTTGGCCAAGGATACCAACATGGCGGCCCCGGCCCTGGAGCAGCCCCTGGGGATCCACTGAGGAACTGGGGAGACCTGCTTCCCAGAGTCTCCCTGGGTCTCAGGGTGTCACGTGGCCCCCTTTTAAGCCAGTCACCATTAGGGAGGAGGTTGGGGAAATAAAAAACACACTGAGACCAGCCTCAAAAATTCCCTGAGCAGATGAAACCCATTTAGTCATACCAGTAAAGCTTAATTTAGCTTAGTTTGCAAGACTGACTGGACCTGGGTCGTCCCTCGCTTGTGCCTCTGGAAATCACAAGCAAAACTTGAACTGCTTCCCAAGGCTGATATGAGGTAACCACCGACCAGTTCCATATAACTTGAGAACATTCTAGCATCGTCATTCTAGCATCATCATTCTCCCTGGGGAGAAGACACAGTCACCGACTTCTCCCCATTCGGGCTGCTTTATGACCATCTATCTCTGGGCCTCATTCCGTGCTCCGGTTCAAGTGCTCCTGGTTTGCAAACTGCCTTTTTGGTGTGTGCACAACAAACTTTTACTAATTGCTACCGCGGTGAGTCACTGGTTTGACTTCTGCTATTTCCGAACCTTTGACAAAGTGAGTGATCTCCCTCCCAGACGCCGTGCTTACTGGAGGAAAAAGACACGTGCACTTACCCACTCCACGGCGCGGGGTGCTGAGGTCAGGGCCTGGCGATCCCCGAGTGCTGGCTAGCAGAAGTGGGGTGCATGACGCTGGAGCTCTACGCCACCCCAGAAATCACGACTTACTGGAGCCTGGGACCTGGGATAGAGAAGAAAGCAAGTTTAAGGAGGAAAAAGAAACATCTCATTCTTTCTCTTCTGCAACATCGTCAATCTGCAGAAGACAAGATCTTCCCCTCCCTGTGGAAGAGGCTCCTTTTTGTTGATGAACTTTACCCTGCTAAGAATTGGAATAGGAGAGACCCACCTTTCAGGGCAGGCCCGTGGGAACAACAACTCACTAACGTCGCTGGTGTCCCACCCTGAGCCCCAGCTCCTGGGTCCTCCAGGAACTCCGTCCTGATGGATGCCATCTGGCTGGAACCACAGGTTTCCGGCACGGAAAAGTCTAAGGGTGGGGCCCGGGGACAACCGTCCTCGCCTCCGTCAGCGACATTCCCCGGGAGGGCTCAACCGTGTGCCAATCGCGCTAGGGAGGCAGAGAAGGAGGCCTGAGGGATGTCCAGGGCAGTTCCTCCCAAGTCCAGCCGAGACCAGGGTCTGAGCGCAAGGAATGTACTCGGCGCTGTTCCCAGGAAGCTCTCACAAGGAGCAGGAGTGAGACAGAAGAGAAGCAAGCCAATGTGCGGAGCTTTACTCAACGTACTGCTGTGGACAGTGGCGGCTCAGTCCCTGGTCTCGAGACAGGAGCAAAGTAGATGACACATCTCAGACTTGTCCCCACCAAGGGTTAAAGAGTTCTAGACCTTAATTTACCAACTTCTGTGGGTTCATGAGTTCAAGGTTCTGCCTGGGGTCTTCAGCCCCCTGCCATTTTGCACCAGTCCTGTGTGGGGGTGGGCACACAGGGTCCTCAGACCGGCAGGTGTGGACGCTTCCGTGAGAACCCAGCAGAGCATGTGGCTTTGGTGGGTGCCCTGGGAGTAGGGTGGGACATTGAGTCACCTCCAGGACGTGTCTTCCGGTTGGAAGCAGTCCAATGGTCCTACCATGAAGGGGTGGTCCCCTGCAGGGGGAGTGGGGAACGTCTGCTCTCACCATCTCCGATGTCGCGGAATTCACGAGAAGCCAAATGAGACTAGAAACTGTGGCCGAGGGCAGGACAGAGCGCTCCCAGCCACCCCAGCCCACCCGGCGGGCTCAGCGGGGACGTGGCGAGCCTGCCCAGCTTTGGTCCTGAGGACGTCCGGCTCACATGTGATGGAGAAATCTCAACGACCAAGCCGAGCAAAATCTTGAATATATTCGCTTTCCTGCCCACAAGGGTTACCGAGGTGGCACCCAAAAGTGGGACGAGGTGTCCAAGGTAACACGTTCTTACGCAATCTAGGTACCAAACCCAGTTTGCTAGAAGAATCCAGCGCCTCCAATAAGCAGATGAAGGAGGAGGTCCGGGCATCTTTCTACTCATGGTCAAAGTACAGAGTGGAACACTAGCGCCCTCTAGACAAGCGGCCGTCTCAATCCCACCTCTTGGCCGTGGACCTTGGGCCATGATAGTCCTCTCCCCTGAGCTTCTATTGCCTCATCTGAGAAATCGGAATGGAATCACGTGTCTTGCAGATCGGTCCTGAGGGTTATGTGGTGTGGCACGCAGCCTGTGCCAAGCACCCATGACACGGGGACTCCGTAACTGAGGGATCGGCAGGCTCAAGCGCCGCTGACCCCAGCTGGGCTCCTGCTCGCTAGTTTTGTAACCCGTATTTCCTGCAGATGACCTGCCATTTCAGTAAGAAGGCCAGGGCAAAGGAAGAACAAAGAACAAAGAAAGAAAAAAAAAAAAAAAAGGACACTAAGAAGGGGAGAAACTAGGATCCCCCGGGGAGAAAGTTGACTTTTGGCCAGCTATCACTACAGTCAAGCTATTAACGTCTGCGGAGTGTGTCCATTTTCTTGGCGTGTGTTCAATCTCGTGTTCTCTCTAGCAGAATGCTCAGTGGACAGGGTGGGAAAGGGGTAGAAAGGCCAAGGAAAAGCTTTCTTGGGTGAACCCCTTCCCACTCGCCCAGAAAGACTCCAGGAATTACCGCGGCCTGAATCAGCCAGCCGGCTCAGCCCTCTCCACGTGACCGTCTTTGGCTGAGGCCACCGAAATCTTGACTTTGTGCTCAAAATAGAGCACTGATTCAGAAGGCTTCCTGATAAGAGACCCAAATGAAACAGTAAATTGTGCTGTCACAGAAGACAAGGGAGGGTTTTAAAGATCTATTTCGGGGGCCACTTCTCTCCTGCCTGTGTGGGCTGAAGTCATTATCGGCAGCGTGGGCTGTGGGCTCGTGGCCTGGGGACAGGAGCTTATTCACGTGGTGGGAAAGACTAAGTCCTCGGGGTGCTTGTCCTTCATCGGAGGGCTCAGAGGCTGAAGGCCTTTATTGTTACCGTGTAAGACCTTTAGTCAGAGGCGAGCTGCAGCCTCCAGAATAATCTATTTGGGGACACTTGATACAGAATGGACCTACGTGACCGCAGGCATGTCATGCCCAGAAATTGGAATTCGGAGGGCAAAGCCGCGGCTCTTAGTAAGTTTTCTTGAAAACTGGCCTTTGTTGATATGACTCAAATGTTTTGCCTTCCCAGACAGCATGACAGAGAAAGCCGCTTCTTGCCTCCTAGCCTGGTGGATCTGCCTCCTGCAGGGTGGGATGGACTAGATTGTCCCGCAGCCTTCGAAAGGCCCCAGAGACGAGATCGCCCGGCCACCTTCCCCATGGGGGTGTGATCCCATCCACTCCTCAAATTCAGCCCTGCCCGCCCACTCAGTTCATTTCCAATGCCCGGCACATTTTAAAAACTTCCTTATTTTTGAAATCATTTCACCTGTTCAGAAAAGTTGCAAGAGTATGACAAATGTCCCCCCCCCCCCCCGGGCTGTGTGCACCTGGACACTTCCCCCGGACCCTCCAAATGTTGACATTTCACCAAGCTTATTATTTGCTATAGATACATAGTATTTTTTTCTGACCATTTGAGAGAAAGTGGTAGCCACTATCCCCTTTGTTCTGAAATGCTCCAAGGAACGTGAGCTTCCCAGAAGCACTCTTTCATATACGGCAAAGTACAAGGGCAAAATCAGAAAATTGACACTATTGTAATCCTATTGCAGAATATCCAGACCTTCCTCAAATTTCACCAACAACATGCTTTAGAGAAAAGGAGAGGACCCTGGTCTGGGATCGCACTCTGCGTCTCGTTGTGGGTCTTCTTAGGCTGTTTAATCTGGAGCAGCTCCTCAGGTTTTCCCGAGGTTAGTACTTTCAAGGACTACAAGCCAGTTACTTTGTAAAATGTGTCTCGGTTTGGATTTAAGGAATGAATTAACCAGAAAATCGCCTTCTGGCAACGATCACAGTAAGGAGGGATGCAGCCCCGCGTCCATGGATGCCAGAACGTGCAGGGGAGAGTCCGACGGGCACAGCACGTTCACACGCTCCGGGCACACCTGCTGGCATCCTGCGTCGAGGCTACAGGGAGAGAAGAGCGGCCTCGAGGCGGGGAACCCGGCAGACCTGCCTGACCTTGGCCACGGGAGCCGACACGGGGACACACTGACTTCAGGCCCCTCCCGATGGGCCGGGCTGAGAAAAACACAGCATTTACTTCTGTTCGGTTCCTGCCCAAACCTGGGTCCCTTCGTGACCACCCCAAAGAACACATCAGAATGCGGACTCAAGGGGAGGCCGTGAAGGGAGCCCGGGCTCTTTCCAGACGAGGGGCACGGGTGGCCAGGCCCCACTCCTGCACTGGCGGGGGCTCCAGGCTCGGCGGGGGCCTTTTCCAGCTCTCCCTCGCTGCGTGAGGCCGTTCCTCTACAGTCAAAGGAAATTGCTAGCCCCCCCATTTCCCAACAATCCTCGGCTGCAGCTCCTTGTTTCACATCCTCCTTTTCCCACAGAGGCTTGAAGGCCATGAAACCCTTTCGGCTTAATTAACGCTGCATCAGGGGCAGCGTCCTCCTCCTTGACCTTGACTCGGCTTCCCCTGCAGATCTGCAAGCGCCCCCCTCCCCCCCCACTGTGTCCTTCCATTTGTTTTTCTCTCTGCAGTGTTAAGAAAGAGGGCTCTGGGCTGTGCTCACCAGGCTCCTTAGGTGAGACTTTGGGGTTTTTAGGCTTTTCCCTTACGTGTTCAGGATCATTATTTCGCTCTTAGTTTGAAGTGCTTCTCCCAAGAAGGCTATCATTCAGGTTAATGAGGGCTCTCTCCCCACTGCACCTCCCATTGCCCCTGCCCAGCCTTGTGGGGACGCTCACAATTCCCAGGGGGGACCCGCAGCCTGGGGCACAGCCAAGGTCACGGGGGGCTCCTGTCACCGAGCAGCGGGGGCTACTTGACTTTGGAGAGAGTAGGCAACAACCGAGGTCCTTGTGGAATGCAGCAGGTAGGGCACTGAGCTGGAGGTCAGAGGAGCAGGGGAAGAAAGTCATTTTGGACAGGGGCACGGAGGGTGCCGAGGAACAGCCCGTGGAGGTGCCCCGGGGCCGGTGGGCCGTGTGCACCTGGAGCTCAGACGGAGGCTGGATGGGCTGGAGGGCGAGGGGAGAGCTCCTGTGGACATCACTCGGGAGCAGGCCTGGAGTGAGAAGAACCCCCAGGGAAGACGTGGTCTTGCCAAAAACGGACATTGAAGGATGTGCAACACCTCCTTCCTTTTCGGTGTTGCTTTTCCCAGGGCTCCCCGAGCCTGACCCGAGCCCGCTTTTTCCGGGAGCTCCGCGAGTCCGATTTGCTCACGTGCCGAGGCTCTGTGTCTTCAGCTGAGTTGAGAGCTGCTGCCATGACCTCGTGACCACAGTTCCTCTGGTCAAGAGCACACACTTGGCTTGTGACCCCCCCCCCATATCTCGCTCAGTGTCAGATCATCGGGGAGGGGCATTCCTGTCACGTGGAATTTTGGAGAAGGAAACAGGGCTCTCTGGGCCCCCCTGCTGCTTCTCCCCACATCCTGTCCTGTCCAGGCCCACGCCCTGTGCACCCACCCCGCACCAGCCACGGGGAACCACACGGAGACGGGCGTCCGTGGGCCTCACACCGGGGGCTTGGGGGGGGCCCAGGCCTTGGACAGTGGAGCCTTCCTCTCCGAACGTTCTGCCGTCTCTTCCCCTTACTCTTCCACATTAGCTAACTGGCCATTTCAGATTGGCCCTGCAGAAATACAAAGATTCGGAGAAATTTCTTGCAACAACAAGAAGAGATAATGGGTTTGAAGCCAGTAAGCTAGTTGTGTTTAGGAAAATCACCATGGGATTTAGGATGACGCCTTGATGTAATGCAATTGGTGGTTTATGGAAATTCCTTTAGACGAAACTCGGCCTTATAAGCACAGCCACATTCCTTGCTCGTGAATAACAGGCAGGGCCCAGTGGGATCATTTCTAAGTGTTCCATTACTAGCCTTTCACTTTCTACCTCTTGCTCGGGGAGGGGTTGTGGGGGGGGGGGAGGACTTCCCAGCGCAAGTTTTCTGCTGGAGCTGTTTAAGGCTACAAGTAATAAAAGGGAAAATCCAGAAATAATTTAGGAAATTAGTCATCTGTCTTCAAACTGTGTTCAGTTACAGGGCTGCGTTCCATGTAACTTCTTTATGGATCTTAAAAAAATAATAATAATAATAAAGTGGGAGTCTGGAGAGAGTAATGATCACTTGTGTGAAGGTCAAAAAGGTCCAGTTTCATGTCCAGAAACAAGAGGGGAAAAAAGTTCCCATTTGCTGCAACTGTCAGAATAATTCCCATGATGGAAAATTATGTTCTGGGAACTGGGAAAACATCCTGACGTTCTCTACAGTTACTAGTTTTACGATGCTAAAGGCCAATAATTATGTCGTACTAGCTGAAGTTTAACGTGGCCCATTTAAAAGCAGAGGAACACACAATCTATTAAAAGCATTTTTCCGACGCGCACCTACACAAACACGGCTAATATCCACTCATAAATGCCTATCTGATTTTTTTTAAAAGGGTGCTAAAGGAGAATTAAAATGGGAAAAAAAGGTAGTATCCAAATATTTCTTTTCCGAGTAGTTGGCCAACTCCTATCATGATTACATTAAGACAGTGATTTTTCTCTTTGATGTTCTATTAAAATATATCTCTTAAAAGCATAGGGGCCCTGGGAGGATGGAATGAAAGACCTGATCTGGGAAAGACAGTCTTTGCAACCCTAACGCATGGGCCAGATCAGCCCTGGAGGACGCCCAAGCCGGGTTAAGAGGCCGCATCAGACCCTCCCACAAACCTCCCAGCCTCCGGACACTGTGTGCTGCGGCCGGTCAAATACGATTTTGTGTGGATGCAAAGTGCTTTCTATCTGAGGGCAGGGGTTCCAAGAGCGCCAAGCAGTCAGACTGAGGAAGCTGCCAAGAACGTAAGAGGAACAGCAGGCCACGCCGAGCCCTTGTCATTGATATCTAGTTTCATGTGATTGTGGTCAGAAAAGATACTTAAAATAATTTTAATGTTCTTAAACTTGTTAAGACTATTTTGTGACCTGACATGTGGTCTATTCTGAAGAACATTCCATCTGTGCTTGAGAAGAATGTCTACTCTGCTGATGTTGGATGGAATGTTCTGTATACACGTATGTTAGTTTCATTTGGTCTAAAGTGTGGTCAAGTGCATCACTGCCTTACTGATTTTCTGTCTGGATGATCTATCAAATGTTGAAAGTGGAGTACTGAAGTCTCCTACTATTATGATATTGGTGTCTATTTCCTCTTCATCTCTGTTAATATTTACTTTAGATAATGAGGTGCCTTTACATGGAGTACATGAATATGTACTAATATTATATCTTTTTGATGGATTGAGTCCTTTATAATTATATAATGACCTTCTTTGTTTTTTATTACAGTGTTCTGCTTTCTCTGGTTGCCATTTGCATGAAACATTTTTCTCCATGCTTTCAGATTCCATGTGTGTGTCCTGAAAGCCCAAGTGAGTCTCTTGTAGGCAGCATAGAGTTGGATATGGCTTTTTAATCCATTAAGCTGCCCTATGTCTTCTGATTAGAAAATGTAATCCATTTACATTTAAAGTAATTATTATAAGTAAGAAGTTCCTATTGCCATCTTGTTAATTGTTTTTCTGGCTGTTTTATAATTCCTTTCTTCTTCTCTTGCTTTCTTCCTATGTGATTAGATGATTTTATATATGCTTTATTCTTTTCTCTTTATCTTTTGCGTATTTACCATAGCTTTTTGCTTTGTGGTTACCATAGGGCTTATGTAAAACATCTTGCAACAGTCTATTTTAAGCTGATGACCACTTAACTTTAACTGCATGCAAAGCTTCTACACTTTATTTCTCCCCTCCTTTTGTTTTTGATGTCACAACTTATGTCTTTTATATTGTGTCTCTATTACTAAATTACTGTGGCTACAGTTATGTTTAATACTTTTGTCTTTTCACCTTTACACTAGAGCTATAAGTGATTTAGACACTACCAGTGCAATGTTAGAGTATTCCAGACTTTCCTCACTGGTACGTAAACAAAACTTATCAGGGAGTTTTATACTTTAATATTTTTTCATGTTATTAATTAGTGTCCTTTCATTTCAGCTCAAAGAACTCAATTTAGTATTTTTGTAAGGCATAGCTAGTACTGATGAGCTCCCTCAGCTTTGGTTTCCTGGGACAGTCTTTATCTCTCCTTCATTTCTGAAGAACAATTTTGCTCAGTAAACTATACTTGGTTGACAATTTTTGTCTCAGTACATTGAATGCATCCTCCCACTCTCTCCTGGCCTGCAAGGTTTCTGCTGCGAAATCTACTGATATCCTCATGGAGATTCCCTTTTACGAAATGAGTTTCTCTTTTTTCGCTGCTTTCAAAATGTTCCCTTTGTCTTTGATTTTTGAGTTTTATTGTAAGGGGTCTTGATGCAGTCCTTTTTGGATTGAATCTGTATGGGACTTATAAACTTGATGTAGCTGGATGTCCATATCTCTACACAGATTTGGGAAATTTTCAGCCTTCATTTCTTTATTTTTTTGAAAGATGAAAAGAGCTATTATGTTCACTGATTACTCTTTTTTAAGTTTTTATTTAAATTCCAGTTAGTTAACATACAGTGTAATATTAGCCACTATTTCCTTAAATAAGGTTTTTTTGCCTCTTTCTGTCCTTCTCCTTCTGGGACTCCCATAATGCAAATATTATTTCTTTTAGTAAATCTCATAATTCATGTAGGCTTTATTCATTCTTTTTTCCATTCTTTTTTTTTTTTTCTTATTTTCGCCTCTGACTGGATAATTTCAAATGACCTGTCTCCAAGTTCAAAGACTATTTCTTCTCCTTTGTGAAGTCTGTTTCTGATGCTCTCTCTTGCATTTTTTTTTTCATTCATTCATTGTATTCTTCAGCTCCAGAATTTCTGTTTGGTTTTTACTTATAATTTCCATCTCTCTGTTGAACTTCTCATTTTATTCATGTATTGTTTTCTTGATTTCACTGTGTTATCTATTTGTATTTTCTTGCAGCTTGCTGAGCTTCCTTAAAATAATTATTTTGAAATCTTTGTCAGACCATTTGAAGATTTCCATTTCTTTGAGGTCAGTTCTTTGGTGGTGTTATATTTCTTTTACTTATTTATTTTTGCGTTCCTTAAGGTGTTGCATTGCTGTCTTTGCGTCTGAAGCAGCAGTCATCTCCTCGAGTCTAATTCACATCGTGTGGCAGATATTTTCTGGATATAGTCTGGATAAGGATTCTGAGGCTCTCAGATCTTTTCTGTGAATGCATTCATTAACACTTCTTCTTCTCTCTTGGAGGGGATTCTTAATTGTATGCCATCTCTCAATTGCAGAAAACCAGGCTGCTTGCTGACAGCCTCTAGGGCTGTACCCCTATTTCCTCTAGGGCTGTACCCTGAAATGCTTGTCTATGAGCCTTCTCTCAATCCTGAAGAGTCAGGTGGGCTTTCAGCTCTTTGATCCCTAGCAAAGGCTTGCTCTCCCCATCATACTGTGTGCCAGGACCCAGCCACGGGGGTGGGGTATAGGTTTTGAAGAAGGAAGGAGTGTGCAGAGTGTTGGAGGTGCCTGTGGGTTGGTTGGGTATCCACAGGTGTGGTATCTCTAGCAATTTGTGAGCAGACTTCCTGGTGGAGACGACAAATCAGTTAGTAGGATATTCTTGTTATTAGTGTCCCTCTGATGCATTTCAGGCCTTGGCTGCTGTGCCTTAGGCTCTCTTCCACCCTCAGCCTGCAGATCATGTGGTATTCTTGGTGGGGCAAGGAAACAGGGGGCCTCCTGGGCAGCATCCCCTGGGCAGCATCCCCAGCATCCTCCTGGGCAGCATCCCCAGCCCCCCGGAGAAGCTGGGTGCTCACTCATTCGCTCTCATTCAGGGGAGGAATTGTGGGCCATAGGCTCTCTGGGCACTCAGCCCTGCCACCTTGGGGTAGGGGTGACACAGGCAAGGTGAAACTGCTCCTATTACCATGTACAATCCATCTGTTGGGGATTTTCTTTTTCCTATAATGGAAAGTGTGCTGCAACTTCTCTGAGGGACTCCCACAAAAGCACTGTCATCCATGGGCAATTGCCAAAATCAGTGTCTATGGGGGATGAAGAGAGAGAATGAGTCTGCCATCTCACTGATGTCACTCTAATTGTTTCTGTATTAAGTAAAATAAAGTAAAAGTTAGGATGAAAAAATCCCCAATTATAATCACATATGACAAAGATTTGCTAAGAATGAAACAATTTAAGATTGTCACTGAAGGCCTGAAAGTAATTGTAAAAACAGAGTGACAAATATTGTTTTGAAGGAGAAACTCATGTCAAAGTATAAGTATGAAAAATCAAGCTGGCATTGCTATCTATTGCGAATAAGAGTGAAGAATGTTACAACTCCTCTGGGGGAGAATTTGGAAAGTTCTAGAGAAATTATATAGTCATTTCTTTTAATCCAGTCACCTTATTTCTCAGAATTTTCCCTTGAGATACTGTGATGCTGTGATATAATAAGCAATATATATTTTGGTCTCCATCCACAGTTCCTGGAAAACAGCTCATGAAACCCTTGTAATTTCCTAGGTGGTAAGAGCAATAGGAGTATCTTATAATATTTGCCTCTTGCCTCAGGCTCTTGAAACAGCTCTGGATAAATAAAGGGGAAAGGAGTATCTCTTGTTCATAAGAAGCCCCTTTCAACCACATCTAAGTTTGTTAGCGAGGTGGCTTTTGGAAAGCACCTAAAGATGGGGGACTGGTTGCCAGGGGAGCCAGCCATGTGATGAGATGGCTGGAACTCTGAGACCTCCCGGGAGCGGAATGGGGCTTTGGATTGACTTAATCGCCAAGTGTCAAGGATTTAACCAATCATGCTTATGTAATGAAGTCTTCATAAAAAACCCGAACTGAAGGGTTTTGGAGAGCTTCTAGGCTGGTGAACTTGGAGATGCTTGAAGTGGGCAGTAGCTCCACACCCCTTCCCCCATACATTGCCCTATACGTCACTTCCTGAGTTGTATCTTTTTATAATAAACTGATAATCTAGTAAAACCTGATTTAAGCCTGTGAGCCATTTTATTTTTTTTTAAGATTTTATTTATTCATTTGACAGAGAGCGAGAAAGCACAAGCCAGGAGAGTGGAAGAGGGAGAAACAGGCTCCCCGCTGAGCAGAGAGCCCAATGCAGGGCTCGATCCCAGGACCCCGAGATCATGACCCGAGCTGAAGGTAGAGGCTTAACCAATTGAGCCATCCAGGCACCCCGTGAACCATTTTAACATTAAACTGAGGAGGGGGTTGGGGGAACGTCTGATTTATAGCCCCTCTATCAGAACCATAAGTGGCAACCTGCACTTGGAGTTGGCATCTGAAGGAAGGGTGGTCTTATGGGACCGAGCCCCTCAATTTGGGGATCTGATGTGAATTCCAGGTAGATACCGTCAGAATTGAAGTAAACTGCAGGACACTCAGTTGCTGACTGCCAAGAATGGGAGAATACTCTGGGAATAGAGGAAAAACCGTAACGTGTCTTCCTTTCAGATACCATAACACAACTACACATCAACGCACACGCAGCTATTAACTGTGCTGTGGCTGGTAAGGGCTAACGGTGGAAACAACGTAAATGCCTAATCATAGGAAACAAATGAAAGGTGAACTGAGAACATCTTGCTGTGCCAGAAAGCAAGAAAAGTGCTTTAAAAAACTGATGGGGGCACGTGAAAAGGTTACAAGCACTCACTTACAGGGACTTCCAATGACCATACTTGAAATCATTTGAGCAGTGAAAAAGGACGGAATGGGTTGTAACACTTTGACTAAAAGAATCTCCAAGTCCTTAGTAATATCTTTAAAATGGGAGAAGGAAGCTCTTTTTTTATTATTAATAAATGTAGAAGAAATGAAGGATTGCAACACTTCAATTTTCCTACCATCAAGGTAATTACTGCTCTAGGCAAGGAGTTAGCAGCGAATCCTAAAATCATCAAGGGAAGAGTTGTCAGGCACAGAACCTCAAAGCATCACTGCGCAGGTCATTTCTTAATTACAAGGAGGGAAAGGATTCCCCTTGCGGAACAGACCGAAGCCAGCACCACCCAATCACTGGGCAGCCCTTGATGTAAGAGGAAGCACAAGTAGCACCAAGCACCAAGTAGCTTTCTTGCTAACGATAATCATCATTAACCTAATCAACAGCAACAATGTGCAAATCCAGATAGTGGGCATTCCACAGGACACCAGGCTAGACTCCTGAAAATTACCAGAGTGATGCAAACCAACTAAAAGTAGGGGGACTGTTCCAGACTGCAGACTAGAGGGGCATGGCAGCCAACAGAATGCATGGTCTGGGATAGCATCCTGAATCCGGGAAAAAAAAAAAAAAAAAGCAACAAAGATCATTTTTGTGGAAATTGGGGGGATTTTAATACTAAATTAATTTTCATATTAAAAATATTGATTGAGGGGTTGATAAAGACATTGTGGTCAATGATGGAGCATTCCTTGTTCTTGGGAGATGCATGTTGAAGTAGGTGATAGCTATAGCCTATTTCCAATTGGCTTAGCAGAAAGTGTGTGTGTGTGTGTGTGTGTGTGTGTGTGTGTGTGTGAGAGAGAGAGAGAGAGAGAGAGAGAGAGAGAAAGCAAATGTAGCAAAATATTGACAATTAATGAATTCGGAAAGGAGATTAATGGGTGTTGGGTGTACCATTATTTCAACTTTTTTGTAAGTTTGAGATGTTTTAAAAGAAATTGGGGAAATCCTGGGGCATCTGGGTCTGCCTTCTGCTCAAGTCATGATCCCAGGGTCCTGGGATCGAGCCTCACGTCAGGCTCCCCGCTCAGCAGGGGAGTCTCCCTCTCTCTCTGCCCTGTTCATGCTCTTTCTCTTGCCCACTCCCTCTCTCAGATAAGTAAATAAAATATTTTAAAATATTTTTAAAAAATAAATTAAAAAAAAGAAATTGAGGGAAATCCAGCTGATGACTATACAGCTACACTCATCATATTTATTCTGTGGAATGTGGTTGGATATGTGTGAATTACAGGATCTTTATCATTTAAGGTACACCATAATTGCACTGGCAGGAGGATATTTGTAAGAACGAGATGTTACTAAAGGGGCTTGAGGCTCTCAGGCAGGGCCTTGCACGCAAGTACTATGTTCTCTTTTTTAATGTGTTGATGAAGTCTACATTTTTACATCCACTTGGGTAAAAAAACTGACAGACTGCTAACTATAATTGCCTTTTCCATGTGCGGATGCCACATGGGGAGCCTATAGTAGAAGAGATGTTAACACCTTCCAGAAGACCTCACAGCCACCACGACCATGTTGCCCCAACCTTGAGGAACATGGATCCAGTTCACAATCCAAATTTTGATCTATAGTGGGGGCATTAAGGGCACAGACCCCTCATGCAATCAAAAATCTACATATAACTTTTGACTCCCCTAAAGCTTAATTACTAATAATCTGTTGACTGGAAACTTTACTGATAACATAAACAGTCGATTAACAAATATTTTGTATGTTATGTGTATTATATACTGTATTCTTACACTAAAGTGAGCTGGAGAAAAGAAAATGTTATTGAGAAAATCATAAGGAAGACAAAATACATTCACAGTACTGTACAAAAATCAGCATATAGGCAGTGTGCCCCGCAGTCCTGCAGATCTGTCTCTGGCTTCAACAGTGTTTGGAAGGAAAAGACCCAGGGATGCCCCTTCCTCCAGCCTCTGACCACCCTCCAACCTTTTCTCCAGTTGAACCCTTAGGAACCATCTTCTCAGCCATCCTATTTCTAGAACACCAGCATCTGTCAACCAGCATCTGTAGGCCTCCTGCACCTGTTTCTAGGCTCCTATTTTGACCTCAGTGAAGTGGCTTCGGAGCACACAGACCACTTCTTCCTCCGGTCGGCCAAGGAAAAGCTCAGGGCGCCCAGCATTCCTTGAAGATGCAAAACCAGCATGGCGACCATGTCCTCTCCCAGGATGGAGAGAAGTGGTCCCAAGACGAATGGAGTAAAAGCCTGGATGTCACGGAAGCTGCCATGGTCCGGGAAGAGACTAAACCGTGCCCCTCCGGATCTGCCACACGGACCCCCGTGTCTGTGACTCCTGGAGACCCACTCCCTAGATGAGGAGGCGAAACTTATCAAGAATGTGGACAAGCACCTGCCTCGCTTCCACAGGCTGGCGGCCCCAGGTTGGGCGGGGCGAGTAACTCTTAGGAAGGCTCACCCTTGCCCACGAGCAGCAGCCTCCAGAGCCCAGGGGCCCCCGAAGGGCCTTTGTGCTGTCCCCTGGTGTCAAGGCTTCTGGCTGAACCGCTTCTGAGGCCAGTAGGCAGCTTTTCAACCACCCTGGAGCCCTCTCCCACGCTGGGAACCAAATGGAAACAAGAAAGCTTTTCGCAGTAAAAAAAACAAACAAGCAAACAAACAAAAAAACAAAACCCACATATAAGTGAAACGGTGCACTTCAAACCCATGTTACTCAAGGGTCAATTGTACTTATTTCTAACGGGCAACTGCGCACTGGTAGAGAGATAAAGGCACGATCGCAAAATTTGTTTTATGAAACAATTAAGCTCTTAAATCCTGATGATGATGGCATGTTTGGTATAGAGAATAACAGTGTTCGTAAGTGAGGTTTCCTTCAAAATCGAGGGCGGAAATATCCAGAGGATTCCAAGGGAGGCCCAAAGGATGGCCCGTGGAGGCTGCCATTTCTGTCAGCATATTGCCGGGTAGGACCTTCCGCCAGAGGATAATTATTTAGACTAATAAACCTGTAATATGTTCTAGTAAAAGCTCTCCCAACCATAGAAAGAGATCGTGAAGGTAAAGAAAGCCCACAAGCTTCTAACTGTACAAAATCATCCCTAATCATTACTGAGGACTTCATAAAAGTCATGCCTAAGCATTTTGTTTACGCTTCGTAACCCTACATCAGCTGAAATAAATGTCATTAGCCGGTCTTTTCTCGTCTAGCTTATCACGTTAAGGAGCCACGGTGCAGGTGTTCAGTAGCTTGTTTGTAACACTTTGCTGCTTACCAGGAGCACTTAATGTCTCAATGAGCCTTTTTCAGGCCCTTCTTTAAGCTCTCCCCCCACGAGCGTCAACAGCCGTGATTACTCTCCATTGTGCGGCCGGTGCTCACCTGTTTCCCTCCGTCGAGCCCAATTACCAGCTCTCCAGAAGGCTCGGAGGGTCCTTGCATAGTGACAGCGCCTCAGCCTCGGCGACAAACGGCAGCTGACTTCCTCATAAAGCCAGAAGAGAAAAACCACCAAGAGCAAATCACAGGAACGTCCTCACACTATCCTCTGCACTTCCCCGGGCTCTCTCCGGGCTTGGTGCAATCCCAGTTCAGCAGCTGCGATCCTGATAAGCCATGCTCCCTTACGCACTGCCTATCCAGGAACTTAAAGATCCGCAACCACTGACCTGCTCTTGATTCTGCAATCTGGGCAGGGCCAGCTGGGGAGAGCTTTTCTCTCCTCCGCATTACGGGGTGGGGGGGGGGTGGGGGCTGGAATGGGGGCGGGAAGATCTACTTTCCAGGATGGCCTGTTGGTGCTGGCTGTCAGGCTCCTCTGGTGGCCTCCCCTTGTGGCTAGGGTGGTCTCAGGGTATAAGATGGCACATTTCCCCCAGATAATTGCAGATTTTCATTAAAAAATGCTCCCATTTTTAAATAAAATTCACTGTTTCAGGGGCCACATTTTCAGGTCCTATGGGGATAAACGGAATGTTGCTGTACGTGCTTCATTCTATGTGTGCAGTTTTAGATTTGTAATTGCTGGGCTACTTGGTGAATGAGCACAGGTTTCGGGGGAGAGGACCCCCAGCTCACCCACCCAGGCTCAGAGCCAGACAAAGCCTTGGTAGACAGTTGACTATGAGACCAACTCTTGGAAGGAAGGAGGCCTTGGCACTTACTTCTTGTGCAAAGCTCAATGATGCAGGCATTGTTGGGAAAAACTAAAAAGGCCACATTGAGGGCTGCAAGGGAATAGAAGAGGAAGGAGTAAAAGTGGGCAGCCAAGTAGAAGCAGCTGACTTTTGCTCTGCAGGCTTCCACGGAAAAAAGAAAGTTATGGATCTTCTTCTCAAGTCAAAGGAGCTATACTCCTTTTCTTTGAAGGAAGGGCTTGAGGCCCATGCAAGAAGGTTGATAAGAATTATTGCGTAAGAGAGCTAAAAGGAAAGATCTGGGTACATTATTGGCTTACATACCCAAAGGGGATGCTCCCATCCCTCTCTGAATGACAGGTGAAGAAATAAGATGGCGGTGCCTTCCACCTGTGAGCATCTTGGGCCTCTGGGCGCCAGATGAGGGAATTTGTACCCCAATTTGCTTTCCAAATTTTAGAGGTCTTTTCTCCCCCTAGGATTCTCAGTGAACATTACATTATGGCACCATATTTTTGCCTCTTCTTGCTCCACTAATGCAGTAGGCCAAACTGGGTAAATGTAGTCCAGCAAAGATTCCATATTTCTTCCAGGTTTGAAACCCTGACCAAGTGACAAAGTTTTATTCTACATATGTTAAAATGCTGGCTAGCCAGGAAAGTTCCTTTGCTTACAGGGAGAGTGAGCTAGAATGTCTGAAATATGGACCCTCACTGGGAAGTCCATGCTAGGGGGGCGACTCTCAGGAGTGTGAAACAACTTAATCCATATAAGGAAACAAATCATGGAAGAAACATGGGGGTGAATTAATTTGGGGGGAAGTGGGGATGTGGAGAGACAGCATCAGTAGGTTAGGCATATCCTCTTCAATAGGAGTAGGAGGGGAGCTCTTACTCTCCTGATGTAACCCCTAGCTTCCTGGGGATGACGACCGGTAAGGAGAGAAGCTTTCAAAAGAACCTGCTCTGTTTTTCCAGCTAAACCCTGACCGATACGTCCTTCAAAAATAAAAATGACATTTTAGAGAGAGACGATTCACCTTCAGAAGAACTGCATTATGAAAAGCACTAAAGAAGTGCTCCTCCCACCTGAGAAGAGAAATGGCGCTGCTGGAATCCAAAAATTATTTCCTCCAGAAAATAAACAAGAGGGAATACTTCCAGAAGAGAGAATGACTTCATTTTATGAGGTCAAATACCCTTGGTACAAAATTAAACAAAGACGTTGCAAAAAAATTACCAACATCAACATCTCTCGTGAGCACAGACATAAAAATTCTTAAGAAGAATATTACCAAACCAACCCCGTACATTTATTAACAGGATGACACATTTTGACTCAATAGAGGTTGTCTTAGAAATTTAAGGTTGGTTTAATATTTTAAAAATCAGTGTATTCCCACCAATAGCGCAAGAGGAGGGCTCTCCTTTCTCCGCATCATTGCCAACATCTGTTGTCTCCTGAGTTGTTCATTTTAGCCATTCTGACAGGTGTGAGGTGGTATCTCATTGTGGTTTTGATTTGTATTTCCCTGATGATGAGTGATGGTGAAGAGCATCTCTTCATGTGTCTGTTGGCCATCTGGACGTCTTCTTTGGAAAAATGCCTCTCCATGTCTACTGCCCATTTCTTAACTGGACTATTATTTTTTGGGTGTTGAGCTTGATAAATTCCTTATAGATTTTGGATACTAACCCTTTATCAGATATGTTATTTGCAAATATCTTCTTCCATTTTGTAGGCTGCCTTTTTGTTTTGCTGATTGTTTCCTTCACTGTGCAGAAGCTTTCTATCTTGATAGTCTACCCTACGACCCAGCAATTGCACTACTAAGTATTTATCCAAATGATACCAACATAGATTTGAAGGGGCACATGCACCCCAAGGTTTATAGCAGCATTAGCAACAATAGCCAAACTATGGAAAGAGCCCAAATGTTCACTGACTGATGAATGGGTAAAGAAGATGTGGTATATATTACATATACATATAATATTACATATGTACACATATATGTAATGGAATATTACTCAGCCATCAAAAAGAATGAAACCTTGCCTTTGCAACAATGTGGATGGAACTAGAGGGTATTATGCTAAACCAAATAAGTCAGAGAAAGACAAATATCATATGATTTCACTCATATGTGGAATTTAAGGAAAAAATCAGATGAACATAGGGGAAGGGGGGGAAGGAAAAAAAGAGAGAGAGGGAAACAAGCCATAAGAGGCTCTTAACTACAGAGAACAAACTCAGGGTTGCTGGGGGGGAAGTAGGGGGGGAGATGGGATAATGGGTGATGGGCATTAAGGAAGGCACTTGTGACGAGCCCTGGGTGTTGCACGGAAGTGACAAATCACTAAATTCTACTCCTGAAACCAATTTTACCAAAGATGTTAATGGACTAGAATTTAAATAAAAATTTGAAAAGAAAAAAATCAATGTAATTTACCACATCGACAGGAAAAAAGCAAAAAACAATATAATCATCTCAATAGCTGCAGTAAAAGCATCTGACAGGATCCACAATTGTTCGCGGCAAACACTCTCAGCAAACAGGGCATCTCTTGTACTTCAGTAGTAGAAGGAGGGAAACCAAACCTACACAACACCAGACACAACGTTTCTGGTACGTGCAATTTACCCAAGCGCTATGGGGAATAACAGGAGGGAGGCATTAAGGGGAACAGGGGTCCCATAGCCCATGACCCGACGACATCTGAGTTTCCCAGCAATCTTGAAGCAAACCATTGCTTTCGTGGGTAAGTTCACAGGCCCACAATCCCTACAGAGGGATTTCCAATCCCCGGACTCTGCACGGCTAACGCTTGTAGAAGTCGTGAATGTTCAGCGCGGTAAGGATGACTAGAGATTAGAAACTGGAACCTTTGAAGATGATGAAGCATTGGGACGGAACTCAGGAAAGAGGTTGAGGAGCAGCACTATAAGGCTTTTTGCCGTGAGACAGGACAACAAAGTGGACATTACGAAGCCAAATGGGCAGAAACGGCGCAAGGGGCTGGGGTAGTGTTTCTCCAAATGGTAAGACTCATCTGGAACCCGGGTTTGAGGCCCACACACCCACATGCCCAGGCTCCACTGTGCAGATTTGCATTTTGAGCTAGGATGGTGGATTCCTGGTGAATTGTCCTTACCAGTGAAGTCTGAGAAACACCCTAGTTATGACATTAAGATATACAAAATAAAAATAAAAATAA
>CM052892.1:79418044-79429986 GCA_028534135.1 Potos flavus | reverse complement strand
CTGCTTCTCACCAAGGAGCCCTGCAGTAATATTTCTACCCACGGACCTCATGAGTTAAGAGATTACATCTATCGACCCGATTGCTTTCATTAAGGAAAAACAAATAAATTCTTCCCTTTTATTAATCATAGCTGAGTACACAGAAATCAGCAGCAGCAAAAATGACAACTTGCAGCAGTTAACCAAGATAAAAATAGCATGACTCTGGCGAGATCCCACGTTCGTGAAAAGAAACAGGCCATTTCAGTTAGCCTCTGTGGCCTTATTATTGGTAAATGTTTGGTTTCTATTAAGCTGTAGGAAGTATTGAAAATAACGCACAGAAGTGCTCAAATTGCCACTGTGGACCTTTGAAAGGTCGAAAGACCCCCTCTTGGGGAAATTTTGCAATTCCATTCTTTGAAAAACACAAACGAAGTGTGAAAGTGCAGGTGAGCTTCTCAGAAGCTCCTCCAGTTCCAGCAGGATGGGAGCTGCTGTGCACACAGTGGCCCCTTGAAGTGACGTCCCCACAGCTGGCAGGGGATGGCCGAAGGTGCACGACGGGTCCCCTCCTCCCACGGGGCCCGCGACCACACTGTCATTCCCAGCTCACGCTGTGGTCTCCATCGTTCCCACGGACTCAATGAGCCATCCCTACTCCCCGGTGACCCCAGTGACAGTGATGACCCACACGAGGGTTAATGTTTCTGTCTCGGGACTTACAGAGGTTTGGACGTGAAACTGGGAGGAGCTTGAGGGAAAATGTACGTCTTGGCTCCCTCCCGCTCTGAAGCTAACCCTTGCCAAGCGCCAGCGACCGACCCGATGACTTCGTTAGAGGAACTTAACTGCATTGTTTATAAGGAGATTTCCAAAGACGGGAAACACAGTTTACATGAATCTTTTCACAGCTCCGTTTTTGGAGGAAAACCAGCCTCCGGCGTGATGGCCGTCTTATTGTGAACGGTCAGTCTGAAAGCAATCCACCAGCTACTGTACAGCCAGACACGGCCATAGAGGCTTTGGGCCAGAAGCGACCTTGAATGTGACCTCTGGCCGGCGGCGTGGGCGCGCCGTGGTGGATGGCAGGTCCCCTAATCAGACCTGCAGGAATCCCTAAGACCACCGGTAAGAAGATGCATGCATTCCTCTGTCTCCCAGCCCTCCGCCCCGACGGCGCTCAGCGACTTCCCGGACAGACAGTAACCCTTGGCCGAAGGTCGGGGAAGGACGCGGCTGTTCCCATGAAATCAGGCTCTTCCATAACCACACAGATCCACCCACGGAGGGGGCCAGGCTGCCCCACATGACCTTGCAGAGGACGGCGGAATGGACGGGGTTTAAAAGGGAGCCATACTGTATCCCACACTGATGGGGACGCTGAGACGGTCGTCCTGGGTGAGTTTGCCCGGGATGATGGGACGAGAAGCTGACAAGCCGAGCTGCTGGCATGTCCCTTTTGTGCGGGGCGATTGGCGAGCTTGCCTGAAAGGTGTGTGACCTGGTTTCTCTCTCCTCCTTTTGACTTCCTTTGAATGGTTTTGTTTGTTTACCCCAGAGCTGGATATGGTCCCTCTGCCTCCTGGGACGATGGGGTCATTGTTAAGTTCCTGCGTTTGCCCTACAGTATGAGGGTGTCTAAGCCAGGGGTTCAAGTACCGCTAAGTGAAGATACAGGACAGTGTGGTGGAAAACAACAGGGGTCGGCCAGCCCATATGTAAAAAGGGAATAAGGAAAGGTGGAAACACCTCCATCTGCCAGCACCGTAAGGAGATGGGCAGAGCCCAGGGGGAGGCAGGAGCAGGGCCCAGAAAATCTCAGGGAAAACAAGGTCGCTCTGCTGAATCAAGAAAGTCATGTGAAAGGACCACGTGGATTGGCCTCTCTCCCTGGAGACAGAAATCACAGCGACAAGGCCCTTCTCATCCATCCCTCCCCTCGTTCGGGCTTGCTTTACCCATCTCAAAGGACCGCCATTGACTCACTCATCTCTTTGGGGTACTCTTTGGGGTATTTGTTTTCTGTTTTATTAATATGTGTTCTTACCTTTCTTTGGGTTTATTTTTGTGTTAATTTCCTAATGTCCTTTTCTCTTCTTTCCTAATATAGTTATGGGGGGCAGTTAGGGGTGCCTACTCCCCCGTGCAGTTGAAAATCCTCATATAACTTGTGACTCCCCAAAACCTGACCACTAATGGCCTACTGTGGGCCAGAAGCCTTCCTGATCACAGAAATCCTCGATTAACACACATTTTACAGGTTGTTATTATACGTTTTCTTCTTACAATAAAGTAAGCTAGAGGGAAAAAAGTTATTAAGGAAATCATAAGGAAGAGAAAATACATTTATGGTACTGTACTGTATTTATCAAAAAAAATCTGTGTTCAGGTGGACCCGCACGGTTCAGACCCAGTTGTTCGAGGATTAACCGTATGCTCATTTAAGACTGACGTTTTTTTCTATTAAGTTTATTAAAAAATCAAAGATAAAGATGTAATGAAAAGAAGGGCCACATGGACCCCAATGTTCATAGCAGCAATGGCCACAATTGCCAAACTGTGGAAAGAGCCGAGATGTCCTTCAACAGACGAATGGATAAAGAAGATGTGGTCCATATATACAATGGAATATTATGCCTCCATCAGAAAGGATGAATACCCAACTTTTGCATCAGCATAGACGGGACTGGAAGAGATTATGCTGAGTGAAATAAGTCAAGCAGAGAGTCAATTATCATACAGTTTCACTTATGTGTGGGGCATAAGGAAAAACATGGGGGACATTAGGGGAAGGAAAGGAAGGGTGAACTGGGGTAAATCAGAGGGGGAGATGAACCATGAGAGACTGTGGACTCTGAGAAACAAACTGAGGGTTTTGGAGGGAAGGGGTGTGGGGGGTTGGGTGAGCCTGGTGGTGGGTATTGAGGAGGGCACGTATTGCATGGAGCACTGGGTGTGGTGCATGAACAATGAATCTTGGAACACTGAAAAAATAAAATTAAAAAAATACAGTAAAAAAAAAGGAAATAAAAAAATAAAAAAAAAATATTTTTAACTGCCGTTATAATTTTTTATTGGACCTATTGGTTATTTAGAAGTATAATTCTTATTTCAAACATACAGGAAGTTTTTAGTTTTTCCTTTGTTATCGATTTCTAGCCTGATAGGACTGTGAGCAGAGAACCTACTCTGTAATTCTACAAGTCTTCAAAATGTACTGAGGCTCATTTTAACGTCATTATGTGGGGAACTTTTATTAATATTCTGCACATGCTTGAAAGTATTGTATATTCTGGCGCTGTCGGATACCGTGTTTTACTGTATTTCAATGATTTTTAGATGTACGCTGCCCACAGTTCATGATCCTGAAGATGAAGATGGATTTTCTAACCAGAGAGGACGTGGGACGGTCGGTGACGGGGCTGTCATTGCGTGTGTATGCATGAGTGCACGCATGACTTCCAGCAGACAGATCGCGGGAGGGCCATTTGAGGATGAAATGTGCGCCCCCACTTTGCCTGGAAAGGCTGCACGGTCACGTTCAGGTCGGACCAAGCAGCAGAGTCTCAGAGGCAGCATGGCGGGGTGGACAGGGACGGGGCTCTCTCTCGGCCTCGCTGTAAACCCATCCCTCCTGAGCCACCGAGGACTAGAATGGGCACAGAAACACACGTATCGATGGCTCTAGTCTCAAAGAGATCCCAAAGCAAAGAACACTCAAAGGTGTTGTAGAAATACCTTCTGCAATTTATTTCTCTTCTATTTTCCGTTTCACACGTGCATAAGAACAACGTCATTTAATATGAAAGAGCCTTCTCAGTAAGTCTGGAGGAGCGATTTTGAGTAACGAGAGATCATTGTCACAGTTGACGAGATTTCCTTTTTTCCGAGCGGTCCACCAAATAATGGCGTGTGTGGCTGACAAACGTCTTAGATTCGAGGAAATAAGGTGTACGGGCCTGTTTGGTCAAGCTCGTGATGGAATCTTTCCGGAACTTCTGGATTTGGGGGTTGTAATTATTTGATTAATTGCTCAGAGGTATGTAATAAAACCTCCCGCTGTAATCGTGAACTGTAGGTCTATTCGTTTTAGCTTTACGTATTTCGAGGCTAAGCTGTGCAGGTGAATCAGTGTTGTTACTGCACAGCGACGTTGGCTGCCGCTGACAGAGCCTTGGTCCTCCCAGGACACCTCGCCCGGTGTTAGCATGGCTGCGCCAACCTGACTCTGTTGAGCGCGGCTCGGACTTTTTTTCATTCTTTATTCCAACCCTCCTGTATCTTTTTGTTTGCAATTTGTTTTCTATTGTTCCACCTGTTCCACGTTATTTTTTTACCTTACTTCTGTTGCCTGAGAATTTTTTCATTCTGTTTTTTCCCTCTATTAGTTGCAAAGTTGTACACGCTTTCTCTAATCTTGGAACGGCTTACTGGTTACTTTACAGGAGGACGTGAGGCCTTGCTGACTCCCGAGTCTGATACAAATCGCTACTTTGACTCCCCAACCTCAGAACGGCCCGACCCCACCCGGTCCTACTGGCTGTTTCTGTTTCACTCTAAAGTTTTCATAAAGTGCTTGGGGAAGTCAATGTTATTTTAGATTTAACAATGTATTTGACACTTGCATTGCTCTTTAGTCTTGCCTGCGTTTTTGACTTTCATTCCGCTTGTTTTCCTTCACCTAAAAAGCCCCATAGAGAGTGCAGACCTTGGCCGTCGACTCTCTCAAGGGGCATATGTCTTGTTGACGTTCGTCCCCGAAGCGCCTTGTCGCTGGGTGTAGGATCACCCGTGGGCACGCGTGCTTTCTCGTCCCAGTAAAGCAGTCTTTCCAGCGTATCTGCCTCCATGTCTGCGGCTGACGTGCCAGCTGTCAGAATAAGGAATCCCCGGCTGTGGGGCCTGACACGGGGAGACAGCTCGTGGCTGCCCGCACTCTTCCGGGGCTGTCGCGGTTGAAGACACCTCCGGGCCCAAGGTCGGGGCTCTTTGGGAGGACAGGCCACATTCGCCGACCGCTCAATGCAGAGGAATAAAGACCCAGCCTGCTCGCTCCTGCTCAGGCCGCTCTGAAGGGCCGTCCCGTCCCAGAGATTGCTGTAGGAGTAGCTCCCGCCTTTCCCGGGACTGCACACCTGCTCAGTTCCACAATCCCCCCCCACCGCACCCCGCCCAGTCCTGCTTCCCGAACTCCCTCCCGCAGGGGCTGATCTCAGCTTCCCACGTGCTTCTCTCTCATCGCCTGCAGGGCAAGGGTCTGGGCTCCCTGAGACCGAAGCACAGCCCCCAGGAGGACCCCGGTGTGTAGGATGGGATGGGGGGGGGGCAGGCTTCCCACACTCTGAGCCCGCACAGGTGGCTCTTCCCTGCCTGCCAAGGGCTAGCGTTTGCCTCTTGCGGAAGACGGTGTCAGGGTCCCTTTCGCCACAAAACCCGCGTGCCTCCCGCAGGCCCTGCCCCCGTGTCCCCCACGGGCTGCCAGGCCAGTATCTCGGGCTAAGTCTCAGCACCAACCAGCCGGGCATTGCTGGAGTGGAGGGGGAGGAAGGCCTCTGTGCCCACGGAGCTGCGGGACACAGTCAGCAGCGGCAGCCAGAGCTGAGGAGCCCACATGGGATCGGGGGGCGCGTCCGAGGGAGCCAGGACGTAAAGCGGAATAAAGGGAGCTGTTTGAGTTATTTGGAGTATTACGGCTATTTTCCCCCAATAAATCTCTTGGACGTCCAGTCCCGTCTTGGGCGTTGCTTCTTGGAGGACCCAAACGGACAGAGTACATTGCAGCTCAGCCTCCCCCCTGCCAACCCCGCTCCCCTCTTTCCTCCCGAGGTGTGGATCCCGCGGGGCCTTGCCGATCTCCACCTGGGCGCCCGTTCCCGGGGAGCCCGCTGCAACGGCTGCTGCACTGTCTCACGATTTCCTTCCACGGCTCCCTGCCCCGGGTGCTACTGCCTCTCCTGCGACATCTATCTCCCCCTCCAGTCCTTATTTCAGGGAGATGAACCTCCTTCATTTTTCTCGAGCTCGTGGAGAAAAGTTCATGCACATTTTTCTTCTGCTTCTGATGGATATTCTTCAGCGGTCCTCTTGCCTGTGCCTGTCCTCTTCTTGGGGAATTCCCCAGCGAGGGAGAGCAGCTCTCTGTGGATGAGCTATTTGCTGAGAACTGTGCGGGGGAAGGGTGATCGAGGGGGAGAGCAGGAGCTGAACTCAGGTGTCCTGGGATTTTCCCACCACTCCACGTCCTCCGGGCAAGGGCCATCTCCGCTGGCCGTGCGCTTGGCAGCCCCACCCCGATGCGCTAGGGCGTCTGGGGTACCGGAGCAGCTAATACTGAGCCGAAGGCCATGAAGCTTCCTTCTCCGACCCCTGCGCTTCGAGGAGAGACTGGGCATCTGGATGGTTTCCCTCCGACCCTGGCTCGTCTGCAATGCCAGCTGTGGGTGCTTCCGCCAGGACTGTCCACCGAATGCACAGGGCTGTAACCCTTTTATGGGAAACCGTAGGCTGGGAAAGACCCGTGGCGGGGTGGGGGGGAGGGTGCCTTTGCTCTTTTGGTGTCACGGCTCCCTCTGACCCCAAGTTTGTTATATTTGGCAGCTACCCTTCAAACTTCAGGTTTTGCATGTATTTTCAGTGAAAATCGTATTTTCTTCTCTAATGCTCGTTCTTTGTGTTGCTCTAAGTTGACCACGGGGGAGGGACATGAACTTGAACCAGAACCCTGAAACACGTTTTGACAAGGTATTCATATTTTATTTAAAAAAACAAAAAACAAACCCAACTTACACAGTTGTAGATTTGTTCTATTTTAATTAGTATAACATTAACAACACACCTTACAAGGGACAAAGAATAAAGAGAAAGTTACTTAAAACGCGAATTAAAACGTAAACATAGACATCACGCTTGTACTCTTGCATTAGAATGTGGATTCGGAAAACAAACCCAGAATCGGTTTGGGATTACCTTCTAAACAAAACTGTCTAAAAACACCAGCAGTCATGGCTGCGTTCACAGCGTTCCACACTGCTCATAAAACCTGCCCTCCAGAGGTGGTGACGATGTCGTCGCAGAGGGAGGAAGGCCAGGGGTGAGCAGACTCCCCCCGCACATGACGTCATCCACACTGCGTGGCAGGATGAACACCTGCCACATAAACTCCATGCTGACCACGTATGTCACAGAAACATGCTTTGTTTCTCTCTGACCCTTGCCCTCATTTTGTTACATGCAGATTGGTTCACAGGATGAGACTTTCCCAGAGCAACTTCATGGAGGACACTGAATGTGATTTCTTTGCAGGCGATGCTAATAGAATTCAGCGTCTTTGTCTCGGATGTGTTGTTAATCCAGCGTGATTCATAGTGGGCTATGGGGGAGAGGTGCAGGCGGGGAGAGTAATCAAGCACACTGTCTCCATGCTTTCTTCTGCGAGTCTTATCAAGCATCTAAATGCCTGCTTGGGATCGGCCCACGCACCCAGAGATTTTCTGGACGTTCGCTAGCAAAATGCCAGTTACAATGGAAGAACAATGACAGTGACTCCAACCAGACTGAGCGCCTGGTTTATAAATTCAGAAATGGTTATTCCATCTACGAAGACGAGAGAAGTAGTTTATGTGGCAGAAACGGGACCTATACATTTTATAAAAACTATCATCGGTGGGGGGTTGTGGGGGGTGGGAGAGGGAAATGAAACAAGAGGGGATCAGGAAGGAGACAAACCATAAGAGACTCCTAAACTCATGAAACAAATCAAGGGTGGCTGGGGGGTAGGGGCGGGTAGGGATAGGGTGGCTGGGTTATGGACATCGAGGAGGGTATGTGCTATGGTATGTGCTGTGAAATGTGTAAGCCTGAGGATCCACAGACATGTACCCTGGGGCAAATAATACATTATGCGTTAATTAAAAAATAAACAAAATAATAAAAAATTAAAAAAAAAACTATAATTGTGTTTTATGAAAAGGTAGTTAAATTCCACTAAGTATTTCAGACCCATTAGCAAAACAGAAAAAGAAGAGAGGCTACACTGGAGGAATCTAGCATCCCTGGATTCTGCAGTAGCCACAAATCAGTATCGTACAAACCAGCCACCAGCCCCAAGTTCTTGTTTCTTTTTTGGACTTAACTTCTGGTTAAGCTGAAGTGAGAGCGGGTTCCCAGGACAAACCCCACAACCCCACAGGTGACAAAACCTTTCCTCATTTGACTCCTGAATCTACCTCACATGGCAGGCTGAATCGTGGCCCCCCCCCCCCAAGGAAACCAGATACCCGCAAAGGTACCCCAGAGATTCCTAATCTCTGGAAGCTGTCAATGTGACCTTATGAAGAAAAAGAGTCTTTGCACCAGGGATTAAGTTCTGGATCTTACATGATGAGATTATCCCAGATTCCCTGAGTGGGCTCTAGATGCCAACACACCCATGAGTCCTTGGAAGAGAAAGGCAGAAGAGGAAGAAGAGAAGAATCCACAGAAGAGGCCATGAGACGAGAGAGGCACAGGTGAGGGGGTGCGGCCACAGCGAAGGCGTGTGGGAGCACCAGAAGTCAGCAGGGATCGGATTCTCTCTAGAAGCTCCCAAGGGAGCGCGGCCATGCGGACAGCTCATTTCAGTCCAGACAGACTGACGCTGGACGCCTGGCCTCCAGAGTATGCGAGGATAACTGTCGTTTTAGGCTTCCGAGTTCATGGTGATTTGTTAGGATAGCAACAGGAAATGATACCCTTATTTCTATGTAAATATGCTGTGGTTTTATTTTGTCCTCTCTGACCATTTACTTAGATCACGGACATCATAAAAAGTAAAGCGTAAAACCTAAAGCCGGTATTTTCTGGAATTCGACTCTCTTTTCCTTCAGAGCTTTTCTTTAGATGAGTGCATGTCAAAGCCAGCCTGGTTTTTTCCGGTCGTACTGATGTAACTGACATGCGTTACTGTATGAGTTCAGGTATATGGCGGGAAGGTCCGACTTATCTCCACTGTGAAGCGATCACGACTATAAGTTCAGTTAACATCCATCATCTCACAGAAACGATAAAACGGAATGTGAAAAAGGAAAAAAAATCTCCCCTCGTGATGACAACACTTAGGACCTACTCTCTCGTGGCAGCTTTCCCGGTACCACGAAGCCATGTTAGCTGTGGTCATTGTCCCATCGATCACCTCCCTAGCTCTTGTTTACCTTACAACTGCAGGTCTGTACCTCTGACCACCAACGTCCCCTCCCCCACTCCTGCTCCTGGGAACCACAAATATGATCTCTTTCCTATGAGTTTGGTTTTTTGGTTTTCGTTTTTAGATTCCAAATGTATATGAAATCATACACACAGTCCTTGTCTTTGTCTGACTTATTTCATTTGGTGTAATACCCTCAAGGTCCAATGTTGCCAATGACGGGATTTCCTTTTCTTATGGCTGAATTATATTCTATTTTATATACATCACATTTTCTTTATCCATTTATCTGTTGAGGGACACGTTGTTTCCTCGGTGTCTTGGCTACTGTGAATAATGCTGCAGTAAATACGGGGGTGCATTTAACTTTTTGAATTAGAGTTTCTGTTTCCTGTGGATATATTCCCAGAAATGGAATTGCTGGGTCATATGGTAGCTCTATTTTTAATTTATTAAAAATTTAATTTAAATTAAATTAAATTAATTTAATTTATAGAGGATCCTCTATACCGTTTTCGATAGTGTCTGCACCAGTTTGCATTCCCACCAGGAGTACATGAGGGTTCTCCTCTCCCCACATCCTTGCCAGCACCTGTCGTCTCTTGTCTTCATGATGATGGCTCTTCTAACAGGTGTGATTTTGTGGTTTTGGCCTAATGACTAGTGATATTGAGCATCATTTCATATACATGTTGGCCATGTGTATAGCTTATTTGGAAAAATGTCTATTCAGATCATTTGCCTATTTTTTTACTGGATTGTTTGTTTTTTGTTTTTTGGCTTTTTGTGGGTTTTTTTGTTTGTTTTTTGGGGGGAGGTTTTATGGAGTATTAACCCCTTACCAGATATATGGTTTGTAAATATATTTTCCCATCCTATAGATCTTCTTTTCACTTCGTTGATGGTTTCTGTTATTACACAGAAGCTTTTTAGTGACCTAGTCCCACTTGTTTATTTTTTATTTTGTTGCTTGTGCTTTAAAAACATTGCCAAGACTCATGTCAAGGAGGTTTTTTCCTATATTTTCTTCTAGAGATTTTATGGTTTCAGGTCTTACATTTAAGTCTTTAATTTATTTTGAGTTAATTTTTGTGAATGGTGTAAGATAAGGGTCTAGACTCATTCTTTTACATGTGAATATCCAATTTACCCAGCACTATTTATTTAAAAAAAAAAAACCTGTCTTTTCTCCATTAAGTATTCTTGGCTCCCTTGTCAAATATTAGTTGACCATATATATTAGTTGACCATATGTCAAATATAGTTGACTATATAGTTGACAATATATATGGACCATATATGACTATAAACATATATTTAGGTTTGTTTCTGAGCTCGAATTCTGTCCCATTGGTCTAGTTGTTTGTTTTCATGCCAATATCACAGCTTTGATTACTATAGCTTTATAGTATTGCTTAAAATCAGAAAGTGTGATGCCTCCCACTTTGTTCTTCTTTCTCAGATTTGCTTTGGCTATTTTGGGTCTTTTGTGGGTGTGGGTAAATTTTAGGATTGTTTTTTCTCTGAAAAAAAATGCCATTGGAATATAGATCAGGACTGTATTGAATCCATAGATGGGTTTGATGGTACTGACAGTTAATATCAATTTTTCCAATCCATGAACATGGGATGCCTTTCCATTTATTTGTCTTCTTCAATTTCTTTCATCAGTGTCTTGTAGTTTCCAGAATAGAGAGATTTCACCTCCTTAGTTAGATTTACTCTTCAGTGTCAATTTTCTGGGTCTGGCCACGTAGCCTAGTTAAGTATTCTGTTACCATTAGGAGAAGTTGCTAGGCATGTACACAGGACTTCTCTGTACTATTTTTACAACTTCTTGAGAGTCTATCCTTATTTCAAAACAAGAAGTTAAAAAAACTGGTCTGTCTTTTGTTCTTTCACTTTTCTTATTGGTCAGCTGTTGATTGTTGGTGGTTTCAGAGTTGGACGAATGAAAAAAATCACCAGTTCATTTGCTTTTCACGAAAAGAATATTGAAAAGAGTGGCTTATAAAATGATAAAGGACTTAATAGCCAAGCTTTCCAGAAGCAATAGCAAAAGATAGAGAAAGAATACTGACTGCTGTGGGAACATGTGCCAGCCATGGGGACACAATACAATCACTCTGCTTTCGCCAGCTCGGATATCATGGTGGTCATATTCACATGCTAGAAGTAGGTGAAGTAGAACAAAGCAAATCTCTCTCCAAGGTGCTGTGCCCTTCTATCCAGTACCGCCGGCGCCCTACTTAGAAGTGGCAGCAGAAAAAACCTAGGGGTGGGATGATACAGAGTCTTCGGGTCTTTCTTTCCCACTACCAGATGCTAACTAGATAACAAAAGAAGAAACTCCAGTATTACCATCCTCCAAGAGCACAATAAATCAAAACAGTGAGATTTCTAAGCACTGCAGAGGTGGAGTATACTTGAAAATAATTCGTGATTCTCCTCTCTAACTTTGCCAAGATGCAGCCAAGAAGCCCAATGCCTATGTGACCTCCTGGAATTTTAAAAAAACAATATCCCTTTCTTGGGGGAAATAACTGAAACCCTTGCACTAATTTGCATAAAATAACCCAATGTTGCTTCTTATGGTGCATTCTTGGTCCTACATGCTTTCATTCAACAATGACTTGTCATATTCCAGAGACTGTTTTGGGCACCTGAGATATGTCAGTGAATAAACTAGCAAAGATGCTTGCCTTTTGGAGCATACAGTCTAGTATGGAGAAACAAACGAAAACTATCAGCATAAGAAGTAAGAAAACCTACAATTTTC
>CM052892.1:79337429-79417944 GCA_028534135.1 Potos flavus | reverse complement strand
CCCCCCCCCCCCCCCCCCCCCCGCTGCACTCTTGCTCCCTCTAAAACAAATAGTCACGCGAGTAGCTAGGAGAAGAGCATGGCAGACGGGAAAGCCAGTGGGATGGCTTTCCGAAGGAAGCAGGCTCAGGAAAGAGCAGCGACACTCCTGTCCTTGACCATGTGCGAGGGGGTAGGACAATCTGTTGCACAAGTTGAAAAATTGGTTTTAGCCAGCAACAGGGTAGCTCATCCCTGGCCCTAGTTCTCAAACCTTAGGGGACATCAGACAAATACAAAGGGCTTGTTCAAACAGAGTCCTGGGGGCAGGACTTGCATAACGGTGTGGTGAGAAGAGCTTGGCAAATCTCACCCCCCACCCCCAAAAAGAGAAGAAAACTAGAAAAAACTGTCAAAAATCACCATTTCAAGACTCTATAAACCAACCAAAGGCATACAACAAATTGAGGAAGATTTATTTAGTAAAACCACTCGGCTCTGAGTAAAACAGTCAGAGTTTGTGGCCCTTCCGCCGGGGGCGCGTCCTGTCCCCAGCTCTCCACTCTGTCCGTGCAGGACTGCTGTGGGGCATGAAAACCGTACACTTTGCCACCAGAGGGTGATGACCTGATTTGGAGTGGAGCGTGGGGAGGACCCCAGTGAGGCTGACGCGATGATTCTGGTTGGGGCCAGCTGACTCGCAGACTTACCAGTAACCTACGGGGAAATACAAAGAATGAGGCCGCCATAGTGCACCTTGATAAGCTCCCACATGTTCCTGTCAGCCCGGAAGTCGGGGCATGTGCACAGGGCTGTGTGCTCACTCACAAGAGAACAGCGGAATCCCGGCAATCCTCCCGTCTCTGGCTGAACTTGAGACCACGTACACACACAGTGCAGACACTCGAAGCCCGGATAGAAAGTCGGAGTCGGGACAAATTTGCCCATGACTTGAACCCTAAATTGGGTTCCCCAGCCACAAACAGCTCTATAGGCCAACGAGAAGCCTTACTCGTCCAGAGCATTTAAACAGAATCCCAGAGCAATGCCCAGATGAGTGCTAACGTCTACAGGTGCAGAGTGACTCATAAGAAGTCAAGCATACAAATGAAAACAGTAATAGAAAGGCTTGGTGGTACCGGCGTGCATACGTGCAGATCAATGGAAGAGAAAGGAAAGTTGAGACATAATGTTTACATTTATGGTCAAGTGATTTACAACAAAAAATTCCAAGGCCGTCCAATGGGGGAAAGAGTTTTCTAGTCAGGGTGGGTGCAGTTGAATCGCTCTATGACGTATCTACACAAGAAGCCAACCAGCTTTTTCAGTCAACAGCTAGACTGTAAGGTTTTGGGCTTTGTGTTTCCACATTTGCTGCCCCTGCTCAGGTGAGGGGCAGCTCTATTTTTCTATCTGTGGGTGATGGCAGACTTCGCTTCTAGGGCACCTGAACCCTTTTGAGAGTAAGGAATCTGTCTGCTGTGGCCCTCTGCGTCTGGGAGTCCCGACATCGTCTGCTCTACCTTGGAGCGCTCCCGTAAGCGGAAGCGTGAGCCCCGAGAGCCCAGGCCTCTTCCCGACTGGGAGTAAGCAGGTCTCGGCAGGCCGCTGTCTGGCTCGGTGAGCCGGAGGTGAGTCTGAACCCTCTGTTGCTATCAGAAAGAAGAAATGCCACCAAGTTGGACCCGGATGGTGTGAAAACGCTAAAACCCGGCAAGTCGTCTTGGCCAGAAGGTCCTAGAGGGGACGACTTGAACATCGCACAGAAGAGAAAGGCTCAAGTCCCCTGGGACGGATTGGGGGTGCGAGGGGCCACGCGCTCCTGCTGACGTGCACAGGGGGCGAACCCCATGCAGTGTGCTGGAGAGGAGGTGAGCTCCAGCGCGAGCCTGCGTGTTCATGCCAGGGGGCGGGAGGGGCCCCCCGCATCAGAAAGGGCGTCCCAAAGGGACGAATGATACCACTCCCGCTGTTTTTCCTGAAGTAAAACACCTGATTTAACTCAGGACTTCTCATCGTTGTAGTCGGCTTCGCAGACCCCTGGTGGAGCCGGGGTCAAGCCTCGCCGTGGTAATGTCAGTGGTGTTTGCGTTTTCCGCCTCAGCCGCTCGGGATTGTGCCCTGGATGTTCCCAGAGGGCCCCCCCCCCGCCCCCCGCCATGCGATCACAATGGCTTCAGCACAGAAGTAGCGTCAAGACCCCGCCACCCGTCTTCTCAGCTGTTGCGGAAAAGGTGGGAAAGTCGTACCGCACGGGCACTCTGCTCACAACCCGGTTTGCTTGGGCAATTTTTATTTTTGCTTCAAATAGGCCACTTGTGTTAACATGTCATGAGTGTATTATTGTTATTTTAAACGAACTCACCTATTTTACTAATAAATATTTATTACTAATGAATACTTATGAATAAATATTTTTAAACTCGGGTTTCATTGCTAGTACAGTGAACACTAGCACAGAGATGACCAACCGGAGCTCTCTGGGGTCCTCAGTTTCTTTTTAAGATCATAAAGGGATCCTGGGACCACAGAGTGTTGGAACTACTGGTTTAATTGATACATTTTCTTCTTACGTTCCTTTGAGTCGTTACTGTAAGAGGAGGGACGAGCATCTGTTTTGTTTTCTGTCTCAGACGCAAGAAATGTTTGAAAGAGAAAGCAAGATAAACCAGTTCTGCCCAGTTGACTCAGCCAGAATAGCTAGGCTTTGTCAGAGATGACCGATGGATGGGTTTGGGGGGGCGGGGGTAGGGGCTGGAGAAGGGCAGACAGTGCATCGGGAGCGGAGGCGCCTCACAGTCTCCTGCACCCAGGGCCAGGCAAGCTCCTGGCCAGTCTCTGGAAAGGCAGGGAGGGTCCACGGCTGTAGACTTCTGGAAGCACCTGACGGAATCCTTCCGACCAGCTGGTGTCGCCCAGCCCGGTGCCCTGAGGGACACTGGCGGGCGGGCTGTGGGCTCCCTGCTCTAGGTGGAATTTGTGTGTCCTTTGCACACATTGGAAGGAACTTGCCTTCCTTGTGGGTGGGTGTGCAAGTCTTTCTGTCAATCCTAACACCTTTTGATAACCACAGAGGTTGATAAGCTTTACGGCCGAGCGATGACAAGCCACAGAGGAACGTTTAGGGCAAGGAGGAGAATGGACGGGGCTTTGCCAGCAGGCCGATGACCTCATCCTACAGACGACCCCGTCAAACCTCCGGGTCCCTCATCCGGAAGGTGAAAGAAGGCAGTCGGGATAAGGTAATTTTCGAGAATGCCTTATTTAAACAGCAGCTCCAGTGACAGGAAGCATTACGCAACCACAAACGACAGATGGTATTTCAACAGAAAAGGGGCTCCGGAGCAGCTCTTGGTGGCGCGGTAACACGGGTGGGAAGTGAGGTCTCCTCGTGGGCCCTCATCGGGCCGTCAGGGAAGACACACAGAAGCCGGCTCAGAGGCCCAGAAGGGAAGATATCCGGGTCCGGAATCTAACCTTCCAACGACTCGGCTTCTGGGAGCAAGAGAGTCCTCCACATAAGTAAGATTTTTGAAATGGAAAGGGACCAAAAGAGAGCCATCGATCCTCACTGAGCACACCCCATCAACCCGCAGAACTAAAATGCACCCCAGACACATCCCGAAGTGACAGATCTCGGCCAACGGCCCTGCTGCTCGATGACGCAGGCGCTCTCAGAGTGACAGCATGTGGGAAGGTCATTTCTAACATGCCGCTGGCTTTCCACTACAGCTGGCCACGTGTTTTATGGGGCATTTATCGGGAATCCCCTGCCCTCTGAGGAAGCCCTCAAGGGAGAACGGGAAAACGGGCAGATAGACCGTGTGCGCAAGATCCTGTGTCCTGAGGGCAAAGGCTGCAAGGGGGGACCCGGAAGCCACCGAGTCCTGCTCTGCCCCCGTATCTAGCACGCTGTGTGGTACACAGTGGGCACTCAATAAGTGTTTCATGAATGACAGGGGATGGTGTAATTGAATTGGATTTATTTTTATTTATTTTTATTGTGTTATGTTAGTCACCATACAGTACGTCATTAGTTTTTGATGTGTTCCAAGATTCATTGTTTGCATATGACACCCGGTGCTCCATGCAATCCGTGCCCTCCTTAATACCCATCGCCGGGCTCCCCATCCGCCTACCCCCTCCCCTCTAAGACCCTCAGTTTGTTTCTCAGAGTCCACAGTCTCTCATGGTTCGTCTCCCCCTCTGATTTCCCCCCTTCATTTCCCCTTCCTTCTCCTAATGTCCTCCATGCTACTCCTTATGCTCCACACGTAAGTGAAACCATATGATAACTGACTGTCTCTGCTTGACTTATTTCACTCAGCATAATCTCCTCCAGTCTCGTCCATGTTGATACAAAAGTTGGGTATTCATCCTTTCTGACGGCTGAGTAATATTCCATCGTCTATATGGACCACGTTTCTCCCCAAAAGGGAGAAACAGAACAGTTATGAGGAGTTGGAAGAGGGAGGATACGTTAAGCAATATTTTGTTTTTTTTTTTTTTTTTCAGGATCTAATAGCCTAGAGTTGCTTTCTCAGTGTCTGGAATATTCTGCTCAGTTGGAATACACAGTCCCTGTGGCAACTCTCTGTCTTTCCTTGTGCTCTTGGAAAGTTCTAGAAAGAAATTTCTTTTATCCCTCTCCTGTAGATTATTCTCTTTAAATGTGTTTAAAAAGTCCTAGAAGTGGCGTGAAAGGAGCTTCACGCCAGCGAATGGATAACTCAGTGAAATTAGATGAACAGTGTGTTTCACAGTAGAAAAGAAGTGGTCTGAGGAAGAAAACCGTCTCCTCCTGATCGGGAAAAAAGATCAGAAGATACACTCACGATGTGTTTTGGTTGCCTTTTGGTTTCTGCTTTATTAGCATCCTACGTACTTTATTCTTGTTAGGGATTCGGTGAGATAAACAGAAGGGAGATGGGTTGGAGTCCTCGTACACCTTTCAAAATTTTATTTCAATAAACTATATCGGAGCAGTTTTAGGTTTAGGGAAAAATTTTATGGCAAGTCCAGAGGGCTCCCCAAGTACCCTCTGTCTCTCAGCCACACCTCCTGCCGCCAACATCCTGCGTTAGTGCGGGACGTTTATGATAATTGATGAGCTGATGTTGATATGTTAGTATTAACTAAAGCCTACAGTTTACATTAGCGTGGACACTTGGCGGTTTTCAGTTCTGTGGGTTTTGCCAAATGCACAGTATCACGTGTTCACCATTATAGTTTCAGACAGAATACTTCCACTGCCCTAACCATCCTCTGTGCCCCCTGCCCTAATCGCTGGTAACCACTGAGCCCTGTGCTGTCTCCACAGTTTTGTCCTTTCCTGAACATCATCACACAGCTGGAATCGCACAGCACGTAGCCTTTGCAGACTGGCTGCTTTCACTCAGCAGTATGTACTTAAGGTTCCTCCGCATCTTTTCGTGGCTTGATGGTTCCTTCCCTTTTCTTGCTGAATAACCCATGTGCATTTTGAATACCAAGCCTCCCCTGTAGTTTTAAGCATGGGCGTTAGGGAAATTTTGCCATTGGAAGCAAATCATGGTTAGGGTAAATTTGACATTTCGGAGAAGCAGACAATATCGTGGTTAAAACCATAGCTTCTGCTATAAAACCTAGCTGAGTTCAGTAACATTCAACATCTAAAACTGTGTATTGAGCACAGGCGGTAGCAGGTGTCACGTTCGACACTCTCGAGGCGCGGGATAAAGGGGCACACGTAGAGACTCGGTCCCTGTTATGTTGCCTCGCTGCCCCTCCCTGATACACGCACATACCGATTTCACACCAGCGGGTACGTCCTCTGCACCATGACCCGATTTCAGTGCCTTCCAAACGTCTGCTCATTTAATCCCCACCATGGCCCTATGAGCCGGTACCACTGTTAGGCCCGTTCTATGGATGAGGAACTGGAGGCCCAGAGAAGGTAAGCAATGTCCCACCGCTATCCAGGGACAGAGCAGGGGCTCAGACCCGGGCAGTCTGGCTTTAGGTCTAAGTTCTTTGCAATCAAGCAGTGCTGCCTTTCGGGGCGCCCAGCGGGAGAGCAGAGAATGAGTGAGTGGTGGCAACACAGCGTGTGAAGCCTGGTGATGGGGCAGCCGTGTGGTTCCCAGGAGCACCGGGCCCACCTCGCTGCTTCTAATGGCAGGGGACAGGGGAGGTGGTCAGCAGGGCTCCCTGGAGGAGGTGGCACTCGCCATGCTGCTGGACGTGTGAGAAAGCCATGACCACCACTTCCAGCAGTGGGACTGTGGCTGTTCTTTAAGTCTCTGTGCCTCAGTGTCTGCCTGATGACAAGAGGAGCCACCTTAGTGGCTTCCATGAGGTCTGACTAGGACACGCACGGCGCCGGGGAGGAGCCGCTTCTCCGCTGCGAGGAGGAGAGGGTAGTGACGGCTTCCTCGCTTCCTCCGGGGTCCTCACCCGGCCCTGGCCTGGGGTCCCCGCTGCCAGCACCCCTCCGCCCTCACTCCTGCTCCGCTGCTCCGATCTCTGAGTGCTGGGGGCAGACACACGACCTTCTCCTGGGAATCGTGGGCTTCATCCCGCCTGTTGCGGAAGAAGGAAGAGATGGGGAGACAGATAGAAGCCGAGAGACCAGACACAGGTCTGGGCACTGTCCTCAGACTGCGTTTAAGAGCACCGGTCAGCATCTTTGACCAAGAAGCTGGCTCTGAGGTCTGGGTCAGTGGAGTTCCAAAATGGCTTAGAGCAGCGGCATCCACACGATAACGAGAACGCAGACCTCCAGGACACGGTTTGCTGAGGGGCCCCGGGTCGGTGTATTCAGAAAAACACCAGACCTCTCTTTGCTTTCTCCTAGCTTGCATACGAGGTTTAGGAAATCATGCATAAAGGGAAGTACGCCTCCTCGCAGTGGCTGTAATTCCCCGTAAAACCTGAAATGCCCCACGTGTGGATTGAGTTTCTGTGTCCAGGGGTAATCGCCGCTCCCGTGCCTCCGAGCGGGGCCACCGGTGAAGACAGGCCTGTTCCCCCGCACCCCACCCCCAGGAGTCCTCAAACACCTGAGCTGCCCCGAACAGCCCCTCGAATCTGCAAGCGAAAATGTGACCCTAATGGTGAAGGGCTCACTGGGCACTGCGTGATCTTCCGTATTTTATTTGCACAAAATAAACTCAGAGCTGTGAAAAGGGATGTAAACTATCTGAACAGCACTTGGCGATGCTATTGATGTTAAGTCTTTGCGCCCCTGTGTATCGTGTTGTGCTGGGCAGTCGGTAAGCTTTACACCCAAGGGCCACGCCGTTCCGAGTTACATCAGTGGGGCAGCTTGTGTCACTTCTGCAAAGCCAGGCATCGGGTGTGAAACTGGAAACACGCACGTTTCCATTAGAAAAACCAGATTTGGTGCATGTTGTTTTGACTCAAAGCCTCTTTCCTGCCCGCGGAACCGCACAGGAGGGTTGCGTGTAAATCCCCACTGTGCGCGGCGTCGGGTCCCGGGACAGCCTCACCCCACGGCGCGCAGGGTAGAGGTGGGTTTGCTCACAAGCCGGGACGGAAGCCCTCTGCCCGACGACAGGTGACAGACCACGTGGTTCGCTGGCCCTGGGTGCGATTTAGTGACTCCAAGAAAAAGCCTGCTTCTCTACGGTCTGCGACCCAGAAGAAGTCTACAGTTAGAGGTTCGTGCCGTGGACCGGGGCGAAGGGTGAGCAAGGCCACCTCTTAAAGGGGAAAGACATTGAAAGGAAAGCTCCAGAGCAGCCGCCCCTGCGACTGGCCGGATGTGGCATCAACTTGGAAATCTTGGAGCCCACGCTGCTCAGCGGTGTCACTGGGATACGCTCTGCGGTCCCCAGGAGAACGGGGGGTCCCTGGGGCTGGTCATCGCGCTCGACACAGAGCAGGGGGCTGTGGAGGATGTGGGTGACCATCGCAGCACGTGGCTTTGTCTCGCTGGCCACGCCAACCCCACGTGCGGTGCTCGTCCTTGGAAACCACCCTTGCAGACGCAAGTGCGCCTCGGAGGCCACACTGATGCTGTCACTTCTTGTTACTTCTGAGACGGGGTCCCTGAAGGGGGAGGGCTGGGCAGCCATCAGCACGGACTTGGCAACACGGGGGGTCTGCCCTGACCTGACTGCTCTCTCCCGGTGGCGAGGGCAGTCCTCATCTGGACACACAGGCCCAGACGGCCACGTTGGGTGGCCAAGTCATGCCCTCTCTTGTCCCGGCCCTGACAGCACTCTCACTTCTCCTAAAGACTCGGGGTTCCGGAGGGACTCACAGCATGTGTCTGGCCCAGGAGAGCACGGCCATTTCACTGGGTGTGACCGAAACAGAGAGGGTTCGAGGATGGCTCCAACAAGGGCTGAGGACGACTGTCACGAGGAGTGAAGCAGCCACATTCCTCACAACGTGGGAGTAAAGAAGGAGGAGATAGCGCAGACGGCCCTGCGGGTCGGGGCTGTTGACCGTCGAAGCTACCCGAGGGACGGACTCTGACGACGACCTTGGCGACTAAGCCCGACACAACCCTCACGGCTGGCCCTTGACGGGTGGTGGGAATCTCGAGGTGTTCGGCCTGCCCTGACTGAAAATGCACAGGGGACAGAAAACGCTGGGGACCGCCAGCGCCCCGAAGCCTGGGCGTCAGAAGGTGGGCTTGTTCAGAGTGTCACAAACTGCTGTGATTCTCTTTAGTCCAAGGGAGGTCATCCCGGTGTTGGCAAGGCCACGTGGAAGTGAGCTCGCACACCCTCGGTCGGGGCGTGGGCCGGCGGGGGGGCTCCCTCACACACCCGGGGTTGGGGCATGGGCCGGCGGGGCTCACTCGCACACTCGCGGTCGGGGGGGCAGGCCGGCAGGGGGGCTTGTTTACACACCTGGGGTCGGGGTGGGCCGGTGGGGCTCGCTTGCACACCTGGGGTCGGGGCGCAGGCCGGCGGGGGGGGGGGCCCACTCACACACGCAAATGCCCAATAACACAGATATGATAAAAAATAGATTATGTGCCTCTATCCAATGGAATGCTCTGCTGTCCTAAAACATCACATTCTAGAACATCCGATGAGAGAAAGAGCATTCCCATTAGGCGAAAAGCTTACAAAACAGTACCAGTCTCATTCCATTTTTAAATTACATAAAGTGCAAATTAAAGTGTAAAAGATTGGGGCACCAGCGTGGCTCAGTCGGTGAAGCATCCGCCTGCGGCTCAGGTCATGATCCCGGGGTCTTGGGATCGAGCCCCGCACGGGGCTCCCTCTCAGCAGGGAGCCAGCTTCTCCCTCCCCCTCGCCTCTCTCCCTGCTGTGCTCTCTCTCACTCTCTCTCTCTCTGTCAAATAAATAAATAAAATCTTTTAAAAAAAAAGATAAAGTGTAAAAGATAAAATACTTAAAAATATCCAGACATGGGGTCGGCAAGACTCAAAGCACGTCTCCCCAGATTCCACCTGCTACTGATCAGAACTTGTGAACCACCAGACGCTTGTGAAGCCACAGGCACGGGTGCCCCTACTGCAGAGAGAGCATCCCTGTGGACCGAACCCATCCCCCCAGCCCCTTTCAAAGGAGCATCTTTCAGCCGCTGGCAGAGAGGAAGTCGGAGAGATCCGCCGTGGGGGACGTGACCGACCGTGCGACACCGCTGGTCTGAGGACGGAGGAGACCCGGTGACGAGGAAAGCAAACAACATAAGGACCAAAAGAGAGGCCGTAGGTACGGCAGCAAGGAAAGGGGGCCCTCGGCCCTACGGACGCCAGCAACGGAATTTGGCCAAGAACTCGAATGCCTTCGCAAGGGGATTCTTGCGCAGGGCCTCCAAATAAGCCCCCTGCCCGAGCACAGATGCGCGTGGGCCCGCAAGCTCCTGCGGCAGAGACCCCGTCCGCCGTGGACTTCACTCCTACAGAACTGAGCTGGTGAAGCCGCCTCATTTCAAGCTGCGGCAGGCGTGATGCACAACGTGCTACACGGCAGAAGTCACTTACAAAATGTGCACGGAAGAAAGTACCGAAAGGAGAAAACCTCGAATACTAACAGCAGGTGGTCTCGGCAAGAAAATGCTCCTTCCAGTGTGTACTTGTACAACAAGAATGGGTTCCCTTTGAATTCAGGAAGAAAAGATCTCTTTAAAGAACAAAATAAAACGAAAGTATAATCGCGTATTTCCAAAAGAAGAAGATAAAATTATGTGCGTGGTGTTCATTCCAAAAAGATAGATTTAAAAGGAGAAAGCTTCCCTCTCTGATTTGGTAATCACACCCAGGGGATTCTAATACAAAAGGTCACTGTAACTCAGGGAAGGCAAGGCCCTGTCTACGTCATGTGCGATTTTTTCATTGTCCCAAACAGGGGCACAGAGATTATTTGGGCAAACATAATAAAAAAGTATTTATCTGTTGAGAAAATGATCTGATCAACAGTTTGGTGCACATGAACAATGAATATTGTAACACAAAAAATAAAATTAAAGTATTTGGAGGGAAAAAAAAAACGGTTTGGTGCAAACAGCATTATTTTCAAACACAGCACGGGTCCGTACTCTGGGATTACCCACCAAAGGTCCCCGGTTCCTGCAGGTGCACAAGGGCTCATGGGGGAGACCCTTAAAGGGCTGTCCCTCAGGGCGCCTGGGGGGCTCAGTCGGTGAAGCGTCTGCCTTCGGCTCACGTCACGAACCTGGGGTCCTGGGATCGAGCCCCGTGTCGGGCTCCCTGCTCAGGGGGGAGTCTGGTCCTCCCTCTGCTCCTCCCCCTGCTTGTGCTCTCTCTCTTCCAAATAAATAAAAAATATTTTTTAAAGATTTTATTTATTTATTTATTTACCAGAGAGAGAGAGAGAGAGAGTGAGCACAAGCAGGGGAACAGCAGGCAGAGGGAGAAGCAGGCTTCTCACTGAGCAGGGAGCCCAACGCCGGACTGGATTTCATGACCCTGGGATCATAACCTGAGCTGAAGGCAGATGCTTCACTGGCTGAGCCCCCCAGGCATCCCAATAAATAAAATTAAAAAAAAAAAAAGAGCTGCCTCTTGCCGCTCTCTTGGTGGCCGACCCAGCCCAGGCTCCACCGGGATTTGCTTCCATCCACAAGTGAAACATCAGCAGTGACCACCCGGACATGCTTTGTCGCTGGCATATGGCGTCTTGCTGTTGTGACCCCTCCGTGATGGGGACGCTGAGATCCGCAGAACCCACAGGCGTCCGCTGTCCTACACGAGGGGCACACGGGTTGCACGCTCCCGGTCACCTCTCGGCCGAGGCCCACCTGGGCTTCGCCGAGCATTCTTCTGCTCAGGGGTGGGTGCCAGTCATTCTGGGGGGGGGGGGCCCTTGGGGCAGGAGGTGTAGGAGGTACTTGGCCGTGGCCTGGATGCTACCGAGACACAAAGGAAACACTGAGCGTGGTGTCTGCTGTCAGGGTACTGACAGTTCGGCCTTGTAGATGGGATACTGACCCATAAAAAATGTCACGAAAGGATGTGAGCTAGGAGTGAAAGGGCAGCGGTGGGGCGGGAAATGGGGGTGCAGCAGGTGGGAGGGGCACGGGCAGTGAGAGGCCAGCAATGGTAGGAGCCCAGGGGTTCACAGGCGGTGGGAGTGGTGTGCGTTCATTCAAAGGGGACTAAGAATCACAAGGCATGGGCACTCTGGGCATCAGGTGGAAGGGAAATATTGTAACCTACAGGCAAATGCAAATGAGAACAGAACTGAGAAAATCATGGAGATAGAACAGATGGAAAAAGTGTAAAGTGAGCAAATTTCTCAACTTCCGTCGGGAACTGTTACATATCGCCCAGATCTGATAAATTAAAAAAAAAAAAAGTCGATTAAATATATCCATTCATTCAACAAATAGTTTTTTGAGTCCGCTCTGTGAAGCAGGCCTAGCTTCTGGTCTGGGATGGATGGCTGTGAAGCGGGCAGAGAGGGCTGGCAACCCTGCGGGGGCAGCACAAGGCACATAGGGGAGGTCACGGTAACTCGGCAGTCACTAAGAAAGGCAACGATGAACACGTGCATGCGGAACAATGGGGAGCAGAGGTTAGCCTCCCTGGGGAGGCAACATTTGTGCTGGACCCGAGGGGGGAGATGAGGCGGCCTTGTGTGGACGTGGGGAAAGAACGTTCCAGAACAGAGCGGGGGAAGGGCTGGCAAGCCTGACCGAAAGAACAGACATGAATGTAGCAAGACCAGAATGAGAGGGAAGGAGAGAGGTGTGAGTTTCCTGCACCAGCAGGAACCGGGGACCTTTGGTGGGTGATCCCAGAGTACAAACCCACAGCGTGAGTTTGACAGGGAGAGACGGGAGCCAGGACCGCTGTGTGCTGTATCATCCACAGAGGCTTTCAGAAGGAAAGGGGCACTGTTCGTAATTGTGCAGGAGCACGCAGATGAAAGGGGACTGGCCCGGGTCTGGGTCTGGCCACGTGGCAGAGACCCGCCTCGTAGGCAGTGGGGAGCAGACAGAGTCTCGTTCTGAGACTAACAGGCTCCGCGAAGGGTCTAACACAGGACAGCGGTGCCCCCTCTCTGTGTTTGGAATGGATGGACCGGGGAGGGTAAGCTTGTGCTGAGGGGGAGGCGGGCAGAAGGGTTGGGAGGTGCAGGCGGCACGAGCTGAGGTGTCTGGAGAGATGAGGGAGAGAAACGAAAGGATTCAAGTATGTTTTGGGGAAGGAATGTTGGGTTGAATTTGCTGGATGAGGACAAAGGAGGAACCAAGGATGACCCCGCAGTTTTTGGCTTTGACAAAGAGGTCCAGAGTGATCTCTTAACCGAAATGTCGGAGAATGTGCAGGGAGAGTTTGGGAGGCAGGAATCCCCATTTGGGTCTGGTGTATCAGGTTGAAGATGCTTACAAGACAGCCAATAGTGATATTAAGAAGATAGCCGGTTGGCCAGGTCTGGAGCCTAGTGGAGAAAGCGTGGATGGAACACATACTTTCCAAGACAACACAGCAACCACTTGAAGAATTTAATATTATAACATAAAAACTATGAGATAGGGGAAGTGCTTGTTCCCTTGCAGGGAATCAACAGATATTGTTAAAGTTGGTTAGTGGGGGAAAAAAAAGGTTTAAGTAAGTTATTAAAAGTTGTAAGGTTAATCCTAGAAGAAATGAAATTGACTGTAAATCTTCTAAATTATCAAAAGGAAAATACTGACAAACTCAAAAAGAGAAGCCACATAGCAACCAATAAGGAGAGCAAAAGAAGCATAATGAGGTGCATAGCAAAGAATAATGAGGTGAAGAGTTAAAGGCAAATATACCTGTAATATCCAGTCACGGATAAACCATTTTATTACAAGGAAAATGATTTTCAGATTGAATCAAAACCCATCTGGAAGCTGCATCTAAAAACAAATGACAAAGACAAAACAACCCAGAAAACTTGAAATTACAAAAGACGGCAAAGATGTATTCAGCAAACATAATTAAGAAGAAAGCAAGGTAGCAATAATAGTAACAGAGAAGATTTAACTTGAGGCAAAGAGCAATAAATGAGCAGGCTCACTTTGTAACGACAAAGCCGCCGCACACATGGGGAGCCCTCATCAACTTTAACACCCTGAGCAATTTAGGATCAAAAGTCATAAAGCAAAAAAGGAGGAAAGCATGAAGACACACAGAAATACAACGGCAAGAGGAGACAATCCACCTGCCAGCTACTGAGAAAATGTTTTTCCTTTTTTTTTTAAATGATCTCAGTTTTTATTTTCCACAACCAAAAAATCAAAATAAGTAACTTATTTCACATGTTTACAGTTTTATATTTAGTTCACTTGGTAATAAATAAATTTAATTGTCATGCTAACAGGTCTTATCCCTTATAGCTTCTATCTGTTGAGTGCTCATTAAGTCCCAGACCCTGTGCTAACTGTTTACATTTACCCCGTGCAGCAGATGAATACTTGAGGCCCAGAGATGTTACTTGAGTTTTGGCATTCCTGCAGTCAGGAAATGGTAGAGCTGAGAGTCGAACCCCGTGCAGGCGTGTGGGACTGCAAAGTCAGAGCTCTTCTCCATTGCACACACTTCCTCCATCCAAGGTCACAGACCAGGAGCAGAAATCAGTGGAATTATGACATGTACTCAGAACAAGATCTCAGGTGACCACCAACCTAGAAATCACAGAGTTCACGAAAACAATGATCTAGATATAAGCTGAGCATCAAGAGTTAGGGATATAAAGATCAAGTGTGATTCACCTCAGTCTGTGTTGAGCGTTTCCTGTGCAAATGCCATGCCACGTAACGTGCGTGTGGACGAGAACATGTACGTCCGCGTGTATGAGGGGGGTGGACGAGTGTGGCGGGGTGGGCGAGTGTGTGCAAGGGTATGTTTTCAAGCAGAGAAAAATGAAGATTATGTCAGATGATTTTTGAAGTGCCACGGGCACCGGAACGATCGGTGATGTTTCTAAAAATGCCATTGAGAAAATTCTAGAGCTGCAGGTCTGGAGCAAGGCTCAGGAATCTGAACTGAATATGCTCTCCAGACGATTCTAATGCACAGACCACACTTTAAAAGAAAAATGACAGAGAAAATGTAAATGACACACTGAATAAGGGGAATGTGATAGATTGATATTGAACACTATTCCAGGACGGGGGTGGGGGTGGGGTGCAGTTGAAGAATACAGATGATCTTGAATTGCTCATGAAATATTTACTGATTATATAGAAAGCCCTCTATACTTCAAAAAAATTCTGTGAAGTAGAAATAATTCAGATAATATTTTCAGACCAAAAGGCACTGAGGAGAAATAAAAGAAACTTAACAACCAGAAAAACTCAAACATCAAAAATGCTTAATTTTCTCTCATACAAGAAACAAACTCTGTCTCCAAGAGGTGCTCAAAATCAAGACTGCACAACACCTAAAAAGTAATGAATTTTTTTTAACGTACGTAACAAAGCTCATGGTGTTTGGCTAAGTTGCACCCAGTGGAAAATTCTATGCCCCAAACACTTCCATAAAATAAAAATAAATGAAAGGGGGGAAATCGCGTCTCACATCTTACCCCGATTTCACTCTGCCCCCCTCACTGTGAGGCTGGGCCATGATTTACTCCCATGTTAGTTCACCATTTGCTTTTCTTCTTTAGTTTTCGGCTGTTCCTCTGTTTGACCTATTTATATTTAGGCTGTTAGTCTCCCGGGCTTGTACAAGTTATTTATAGTTTTCACTACCATAAGGTCATGAACACATTTTCTTGCATTCTAAGACACTTTAAAATTTAAAAAAGCATAGAGAATAATATATCAATACCCACATATAATAAGTACTCAATTCTAACATACTTTAATGTTTTGCCTTTTTTCTTTTTGCTTCATTTTTCCTAGGTGTTAAAGGATTCCACGTGGGAATCACGGTGGATCGTGGGCAGCTCTGCATCTGCCCGTATTGTCTCCACGGGGGGAGACAGAGCAGACAGGAGAGCAGGGTCTCTGCTGAGCGGCCCCGAGCCCCCGGCCATGACACAGCCGTGACATAGGCCCACTGTCAGGGGCGGAGTCTCTCTTTGTAGAAGTATTCCAGCCAGGAAATGAAGACGGTTTTGTGAATGAGAAAAGGGCGCTCCGCAGCCCCAACTAGAGTCAGGGGGTAAGGCCACAGACACCACGCAAAGAGTTAGGAAGGAATCTTGCCAAAAAAGAAAATAAAATGGAACGTGAATCCGAGTAAACCTTGTGCTCCAACTACTGATTTACAGGAAGTACAGGGAAGAGAGGAGTAATTCGTGAAAACCTGACCATGGGGAGCACTGGAAGACAAATTACCCACTTTTTCCTGCAAAAAGGAGTGGGGGAGGGGACCGCTGGAGGAGTCTGGGATGGAAAGGTCCTCGTTTGGACCCCGATTTGGATGAGCTGTTACCAAATGACCCTAAGATGATGGGACACGTAGACACTGCCTGGATATAGGAGCAGGTATGATGACGGAATCATCTGGACATACGTGTGAAAATGTTCATGGATAAAAAAAATTTTTTTTAAATAAAATGTTCATGGATGAAATTTTAATATGTCCAGCTTATTTCAAAATGATCCCGGGGGAGCGGGTGGGGCATGAGTACTGCTAATGGTTGAAGCTGGGGTTTTCCTCACAGTAACGTACGTCTACTGCGAGCTTGATCTCTGGGATGCTGTCATTACAAGTTTCGATACACGCGGTGCGTGCTGTGGGCTTTGGGATGGGCCGCAGCCGAAGGGCCCACAGGGGACTGTTGGAGGAAGCAGGGCATACCTTGAGGAGGGGCGCTTGAGGGATTAGTATGCTTTTTTTCTTGAAAGATTGATGTGCTTCAGAGAGAGCGTGTGAGTGAGAGGGGCAGAAGGAGAGGGAGGGACGATCTCAGGCAGACGCCCCGCCGAGTGCAGAGCCCCACGTGGGGCTCGATCCTACAGCCCTGAGACCATGACCTGAGCCGAAACCAAGAGTTGGACACTCAACTGACTGAGCCATCGGGCGCCCCAAAGGGTCATTATGCTTTTCTCTCTACTTTAAGAAGTGTTTTCAAATTTCCACATTGAAAAAGCAGTAAGGTAATAAAAAATACTAATGCATGTCCGTCTCTTACGGGAGGCTTCCAGATTCAGCTGTGCCGTGTGAAGGGCCTGGAGGCCGATGCGCTCGCCCCCGGGACAAGCCGAAGTGGGCACACTGGACACGGGGGCCCAGGCCAGAGTTGAGGTCGCAGGGTGGCCAGCGCCCCCAGTGTGGGAAGGGGCAGACCTGAAGAGTCCCAGCCGGGCTCTGCCTCCTGGGAGCAGGACCGCTGAGAAAAGCCACATGGTAACTGTGATGAATTTCCGGGGGCCGAGTGTGGGCTGGCGTGAGTGAGAAATGCTGGGGGCGGCGGTCTCGGGGGCCCGCTTCCAGGCGCCTTCCTCGCAGGAAACCCAGCACATTCTCATCTTTCTCTTCTGAGAATGATCTCTTGGTGACTAAGGCCGGGGAAAGGAAGAACAGTCACTGTGAAATACAGCCAGAGCCTCTTCTGGGGAAGGAGACCCCGCCGGAGCCTCTGCCGGGGCAAGGGAGGGCATTTCTTCCCTCCCCCAGCCCCCTCCAGCCCTCTTGTCACCTGACAGCAAGGATCGGGTGATGCTGCCGTCAAGAGGAGTCAGAGTTTCAAGGAAACAGCCTGGAAATGTGGCAGCCAGGGCACAGGGAGGAGGGACAGGAAGAGAAAAACAGCCGGTCTGTGGGAGAGACACTTGTGAGGGCACAGCGCAGAGACTGAGGTTCAAACACATAATTACAGGGTGCTCACATACACGGACCACACACACATGCACACACACCACACACCCATACACACATGCACATATATACTCACACCGCACACGCATGTACACACACCACACACAGACATACGCACAAGCACACACACACACACCCATGCACACACACCACATACACACATGCACACTCACCCATATACACCCACACACCCACACACTGCACGCACATGCACACACACCACACAGACATATACACACAGGCACACACACACACACCCATACACACACATGCACACACACCATACAGGTACACACACCCATACACACCCACACACAGCCCACGACCACCACCACTGCACCAACAGGCCTCCAGGAAGCTAACAGTGGGCTCCAACCAGAAGGGCTGTGCGGCGTGGACTCTCTCTGAGCAGGAGCACTTAGCGAAGCCAAAGCGAGGAGGGGGATAGAAATGAGGACACTAGAGGAATGGCAAGCCTCCGGCTCCTGCCGCCACAGCGAACATCACACACTGCTCAGCTCCGGCCCCGGCTACTGTGAGTCCTCATGCGGGAGCTGACTTCCCTCCACCCCTGCCACCAACACGCTCACTAGACTTCCAACAGAAAGGCAAACCAAGAGCAATTAAACACACACCTTGAGGAGACATAGCGAGCACCAGGACCAGACTCGGATACGGCGCGGAAGTCGAAACGATCACACGGGGATGTAAAAGAACATGATTAATATGTTAAGAGCCCTGATGGAAAAATAGGCACCATGGAAAAGCCCGTGGATAACGCAAGCAGAGAGGTGAAACTGCAAGAAAGAATCAAAATGAAGTACTGGAAATTAAAAAAAACATACAGCGGCAGAAATGAAGAATACCTTTAAAGGACAGGTTCACGCACAGTGAAGACAGGTCAGTGGGAACTTCACAAACTGAAAAGCAAAATGAAGAAAGAATTAAAAAAATATATCCAAGGGGTGCCTGGGTGGCTCAGTCAGTTAAGTGTCTGACTTTTGATCTCAGCTCAGGTCTTGATCTCAGGGTTGTGAGTTCGGGCTCTGCACTGGGCTCCACACTGGGCGTGGAGCCTACTTAAAAACAAAAAACAAAACACAACGTATCCAAGAACTTCATGATAATATCAAAAGGTATGACAAATGTGTACTTGAAAAACCAAAAGACGAAAGAAAGCACAGAGCAGAAGAAATGTTTCAAGTAATAATCGCCGAGAACTTTCCAAAATTAATGACAGACACCAGACAACCAATGCAAAGGTTCAGAGAACGCCAAGCACAATAAAGACCAATAAAATCACACCTGGGTATATCCTATTCAAACCTAGAAAACCAAAGATGAAGAGGAAATCGTGGAAGAATCCCGAGGAAAGCTACATCTCACCCACAGGAAGCAAGGATAAGAATTGCCTTACGGAAGATAAAACCCTTCTCATCCGAATGCAGGCAAGCCAGAGTTGGAGTCGTCACAAGATGTCACAAGACAACACCCACCAACCCAGAGTTTCATACCCAGTGCCACCAGCCTTTCAGCGGAAGCAGAGACAAAGACTTCGTAGGAGAAAGAGAATGAGAATGTTCGTCCCCACTCAACTGGCTCTGCCAGAAATATTACAGGAAGTTCTTCAGGCAGCAGGAAACGATAGCGCTCAGAAGCCTGGGCGTACATAAAGCATGGGAGTGCATCGGAAGAGCACAGACGGTAGTAAAATAAGGTTGTTTATATTTATTCTTCCTAACTCATCTAAAAGAGAGCTGCGCAGAGTAGTAGCAGGAGCAAATGTAATGGGCTGTCACTGCACGTGGATAAGGGAAGGGAATGGCAGCAGCGTCATGGGGAAGGGAGGAAATACTCTGTGATGAGGTCCCAGCACTCCCCAAGAAGTGGCACAGTGTTCTCTGAAGCTGGACTTGGGTTAGTTTTAAATGTATATTGTTAACTGGAGGGCCACCACTGAAAAATGAGAAAATAAAATTGAGAGGTATCATTGATATGCCAAGAGAGGAGAGAAATGGGATTATATAAAATAGTCCATTAAAACCAGACAGGGAAGACAGCTGGGTGTGGGGGTAACAACAAATGCGGCAAACACAGCACAATGGAGTGGTGGGTATCAAGCCAAGTCCGTCAACAACCACCTTAAATGGGAATGGTCTGAGTATAGCAGTTAGAACACACAAAGTGTCAGAGATGATTTAAAAAAAAACCAAAAACCAAAATAAAACACACAACACCAGGGAGCTCTGCGCTGTTTACACGGAGAGGCCAGAAGTAAAGGAGAGGAAAGCTATGGCATGCTATCGCGCGTGGAAGGGAAGCCGGAGTACACGTGAATGTCAGACGAGTTACACAGGGTCATCAGGGTGAACGGGGGACGTCACATAGTTGGAAAAGAGTCAATTCTCCAAAGTAACATAACAGTCCTAAACGTGCATGTGCCTAACAATGGAGCAGAGCACTGAGGGAAGGAAGGTCCTACTGTCAGAGTGATAGACACCAACACTCCTTCCTCAGCGGCTGAGAGCTGGAGCAGAAAATCACTAAGTCCATAGATTAGTGGAGCCTCACTCTTCATCGATCGGATCTAATTTACCTTCATAAAGGCTGCACTCGGCCGCAGACTCACGTGGACATTCCCCAGATAGACCACACTGGAATTAAACCAGAACATGGTAACAGAAGGAGAGCTGGGCACTCCCCCCAATATTTGGACATCAAACAACGCACTTCGACAGAATACACTTGTCAAGGAAGAAGGCTCGAGAGAAATTGTATTGTGGTCGTCTGGACCCAAACCTGCAAGATGTCTGAGGTACGCCTGTAATTCCGATCGGGGCTTCGTTTTGCCTCGCCATATCTTTCAACCCTTTTAAGATATTATTTCATCATTTTCTGACATTTAGCTTGTCAGCTGTTTTTAGCTTAAGTACTCTTCCCTTGTAAGTGGCCTCTTTTTTTTTTCTGATAGTTTTAGACATTTGTCTTTACATCTTTGAAGTTTTAGATCTCACTCTGTATCAAGATGATATTTATTTCATTTATCCTGCTCCATGCTCCAGATGCTTCCAATCTAAGCACCTGTGTCTTTCCTCAATTTCTGGGAAGTTCTTAGAGTTTAAGTTGTCAAATACTGATTCCTTTCCTTTGCCTTTGCCTCACTCCTTCTGGAACTCCTTCCTAGAGGGGTAGGCTGGACCTTTTGGTGTAGCATCAGTGTTCCTTAACTTTCTTTTTGTACATTTAAAATACTTGTCCTTTTCTCAGTTATACAGGATGAATTCTTTATTGTTACCCCTCTAATAAGACACTACCTTGCTTTTAAAGTGTTCAGTACAGAATGTTTCCTATTCAAATTCTTCTTGTATTTCAAAATTGTAGATCGGATTTTCAGGGCGGTGAGACTATTCTGTACGGTATTGTAATGTAGATATATGACATTATACATTTGTCAAAACCCACAAAATGTACAACACAGAGAGTGGAACCTAAAACAAAGACCGGACTTCAGCTCATATGTGTCAGTATTGGTTCAATTGTAGCAAATGTCCCGCACTGATGCCAGATGTTAATAACAGGGGAACCGGGGGTGGGTAGAGAGAAGGTGATGGGTATGTGAGATCTCTGTGTACTTTCTGCTCCATTTTTCTGTAAACCTAAATCCGCTCTAAATTTTTAAGTTTTAATTTTTAAGAAGATTATATATTATGCTTCCCAGATTTCTAATTGATTAATTTATAGACTCAACACTTACTGTTTCATTTGTGGCTTTTGTGTTTTACAATGTCTCTTCTTTTCAATGGATACTATTCTCTCATTTGTATCTTTAAGAATCCTGACATACTTTTTAAAAATTATTAAAAGGTTCTACTAAAAATATAATTTCATGTGGATTAAATTACTTCCAATTTTTATCTGGTCAATTATTGGATTTCCTAAATGTGCTTTAGAATTTTGGCTTGGAAGTTCATTTTGATTCTGTATTTTTTCAAAATCTCCTTTGTGCTCACTCAGGCTCCCAGGGTCCGACTTCTAGAAGCAGATGTGAGATTAATGATTATAACCTCTCGCCCCACAGAGGTAGTGGGGATACGCAGGCCCTTCTCTGTGCCAGCAAGCGGCTTGTTTTCATAACTAGTCACGAGACATTTTTGGTTTATATGCTGGGCCCCACAGGTTCCTACAAGCCCAAGCAGGCTGTGCTCAGCGGCACTGTTGCCAATCTCCTTTCACAACTGATGGTGGCCATGCAATTCACTTTCGGTCCCGACCTGGAGTGCTGTTGATACTCATACCCTGACAACAAGAGTAAGATGGGACTGACCGCCCCGGCCCAGCCAGGGTGCCAGGTCACCTTCCCATTCTTTCCCCCTTGTATCTAGTAAATATCTCTTTTTTTTTTTTTCTCAAAAGGGTAACCAATTACAATTTACTCATTAGCCCATTCTTTTGTCATTAATTATTTTATGCAGAATCCCACACTTCTCTGGGTCTGATGTAGGATTTTAGTATTTCCTTCAACAGATGGATTTGTCTATCCCTCCGTCGGTATCAATAGCTCCCTGTTTTTGTATCAGGTAGGACTGCGTTTGGCGGCATGTTACAAAATTCTGAGAACAGTGGCTTCACTGGAGTTAATTATTCTCATGTAAAGAAAATGCCAGAGCTGGATGGTCTGGATCAGGCATGGCAGGTCCAAGACGGCATCTGTGACCCAGAAGCCTTCTTGCTGTTATCGGGGCCACTTGTCACCTGAGGTTTTGGCCCTCGTGGTTGCCAGATGGCTGATGAACCTCAAGGCATCATATCAGAGGCAGAATAAAGGTGGAAGGAGCAAGGCAAAGGAAAAAATTATACCCATATATAATCTGATTCTCTTTGTCCCAAAAGTCTCGCATGGCAAACTTTACTTATATCCGATTGACCAAAACTATGTCACCGGGCCACTTCAAGAGCCAAGGAGACTGGGAGGTTGAAGATTTCACCACTCCAAATAAATTTAGGAAATAACAAGAGAGAATGGATATCAGATAAACCAACAGCAGATTTGTAATATTCTTATACCTGTATAGAAGTCCTAGCTCTCTTTTTAATAGTATTTGGGTATTCAAGCACATTTATGGCTCCATATGAATTTTAAAATCAGGGAGTTAATTTCCATGAAAAAAAAAAAGTTGAGATTTTGATTGTTATTCATTTGAATTTAGAAATGAACTTTGGCAATATTTTCTCACTTAATTAAATTTTCTTCTAACTCATCCAGTCATATTTCATAGATTTCCCTGTGTAGATCTTTCACTCAATGTGTTAGACTTATTCTTGCAGATATTAAAATTTGGCTGCTGTCGTTTATAATTTTTTTCTATTCTGGCTCTGTAATTGATTATTGCCATCTAGGCTACTAATGCTATTGATTGTTTATACTCATCTTGTGTCTGGCCATCTGATTAAAGTAACTTATTGAAACTAATCATTTATCAGTTGATGCCCCCTTTTTTAGAAAGAAATCATGTCATCTGAAAATCATATTGTCCTGTCTTCCTTGCTGATGTGCATACCTCTTTTTGTGATTGCATTGGCTCAAATCTCCAGGATAATCTTGACTAGGGAGAGGAACTGGCCAGTTTTGTTTCTGACTTTACCCAGAGTGCTACTGACGTTTGTTGGCAGCTTTCTGCATCCAAGGCAGAGTTCGGCTGTTTCCTGCTACGACTAATTTTTCCAAATTACGCTTATTCTTTTATCATTAGTGTCAAATTGAAGATACTATGGATTTTGGCTTCGAATAGCATCTGCGTTGAAAACATTGAATGCTGTTTTTCTATTTTTGAAACATTCCACATTCCTTGCATAAACTTATTTTAATATTCTGAAGGCTTCCATCTATACTCATGGGCAAGCAACACTGACTTATAAATTTCTATTTCTGATGTTCTTTTCCTGTTTTGATATCAGATTTAAACTACTGTCACAAACTCAGTTATTTAATTTTTTACCTTTGTTAAAAACTGGCTTGTGTCCCACCCCCAAATTTATACGTTGAAAGCCTGACCCCCCCATGGCAGTCTATCCGGAGATACTACCTTTAAGGAGGTAGTTAGGCTTACGTGAGATGTAAGGGGGTGGTTCACGTCAGGCATGGCAAGTGTAATAGGACTGATGTCCTTACAAGAAGAGGGAGAGACACTAGAGCTTTCTCTATCAATTTCTGTGTGCACCATGGAGAAAAAGTCAGGTGAGGACACAGCAAGAAATGGGCTGTCTGCAAGCCAGGTCTCACCAGAAACTGAATTTTTTTTGGAGCCTTGATCTTGGACTTCTGGCCTCTAGAATGATGAGAAAGTAATTTTCTATGTTTTAAGTAAGGAGCCTGTGATATTTTGTGATGGCAGCTCAGGATAATGAATGCAACCTTTTTTTTTGTATTTGGAATATAGGATACAATTTTTCTGTTCTTTGAAGGTTTGGTAGAACTTATCTATAAAACCATTTGAATAATATCTATTTTAGAAGATATTTGACTACCATTTCAAACCCTCTTTCGATTCATGATCTATTTAGTTACACTATGCTTTTTAGAGCCAAGTTTGGCAAACTTGAGCATTTTAGAAAATTGTCAGCTTTCTCTAAGTTTTTAAATGTATTGGTATAACGCTGTATACTTTATTTTTGTTATCTCATAATTTTAAATCTCCTCTGTATCCATAATCTATAATTACACCCCTTTTCCTATCCTGTTGTTCTTTCCCTGTGCCTTCTTTCTTCTTCTTCTTTTTTTTTTTTCCTTGATCAGACTTGTCCAGGATCTGTCTATTTGATTACTTTTTTCAAACAATTACTGTACTGGGTTGAATGACCCCCAAAAGATATGTTTTATCCTAATCCCCAGAATCTGTGAATGCTACTTCATCTGGAAAGAGTCTTTGCAGATGCGATGAAGCATGTTGATGAGTGGCTCATCCTGGATTATCCGAGTGGACCCAAAACCTAATCAGAAGTGTCATACGAGAGGGACGTCTGGGTGGCTCAGTTGGTTAAGCATCTGCCTCGGCTTCTGTCATGATCCCCGAGTCCCAGGATGGAGCCCCACCTCCATGTTCAGTGGCGAGTCTGCTTCTCCCTTTGCCCCTCCCCCCGCTGGTGTTGGCGCTCGCTCTCTCTCAAATAAAAAAAAAAAAAGAAGTGTCATAAGAGAAAGGCAGACAGTGGTTTAACACGGAAGAGGGGAAGATTCAGACACAGAAGAGAAGGCGAAGCGAAGCGGGCAGAGATGCAGGCAGACTGTTGCAGGGCTGGGGACCCAAGCCAGGGAGGTAGAGGACTGTCTACAGCCACCAGCAGCTGGAGGAGGCAGGAGCGACCCTCCCCCAGCCTCCAGGGGGAGCACAGCCCTGCCTGCACCTTGATTTCAGACTTCTGGCCTCCAGAATTGCAGGAGGATAAATTTCTGTTGTCTGAGCCACTGCGTCCGTGGTGAGGAGTTACGGGAGCTCCGGGAAACGAGCACAATTATCTTTCGATTTTTAACGAGCAACTCAGTTTTTCCTCCGGTTTTATTACTTTCTGCATCTTATTTCATAATCTTTTGGATTTTTACCTATATTTCATTTTTAGTTTAAAAAACTTAAAAGTTCACACTTAACGTCATTTTCCCAAGGGTCTGACTTTGTTTTTCTGTGTATCAGTGGGAAGATGCAACACCGTAGGGCTGACACGGTAACTGGATTCCCTTATTGCTCTAAATACAGCGGAGCTTAACACATTCTTCTCCATCAGCACCACTAGCTGAGCAAATCTTCCACCAATCAATGACCATGAGTAAGTTTTCACCCAGGATCCACGAGAAACCACAAACATGGCATACATTACGGACTTGGAGGGCACAGAATGTAGATGTTCCTCAGCGGGAAAACGATGAAATCGGTTTACTCATTGCTCTCCATGTTACACACAAGGAACTGAATCGCAATGTAACATTTCATTTCCACTCTAAATCTTTCTATATTGCCCATATGCTTAGGATGGATGAGGTATTTTTGCAGTTTTCAGGATATAAGTAAAATAGTACTTTTGGATTTATGATGCTTTTCAGAGGGTGCCCAATGTACTCACACCATATGCCGTGCATAATGAGCCAGATGCTCATTTCTTTACTTCTCTATTTCGTCACTATAGAGTTGAGCAGTGTTTGCTAGGCTCTGGCACATGCACAGCTCAGAAGCATGGAGTAATTCCTCCAGGGAAAACCCTTGCACAGGAAGGAGTAAGACCTAGCAGAGAGACATTCCTGTCTCCTGTCCTTAGGCGGATAATTCTGGTTTCATGAGGCGTCCATTGAGAACCAGGCTTCCTTGTGCTCGCTCCAGCAGCACACGTACTAAAGACTCAAGCTTCCTTGCTTAAAATGGCAACCCCGATAAAGCACATTGTATTGACTTTACCTTCTTCCCCCACACAACGCGCCCAGGCCCCCCAACTCCTGCTCTGGGGATTACTTCTCAAAGTATGGGCATGTAAGTGCATGCCTCAGACTCCACTGAGGGTGCCCCTGGCTCAGCATTCTCTTTCTAAGATGGTTAGTGATCAAGGGCACATATAAAACCCTAATCTCTCTACCTTCCCCATCACCCTCACCAACATCTTCCTAGTCACACAAAAGCCAACATAAGAATGTTCGTCTCAGCCTGTCGGTAATAACCCAAACCAGGAAACGTGTCCATCGGCAGGTGAATGATTTCACACACAGTGGTATATCCATGCCGTGGGATACTACTCAGCAGTAAAAAGGAACAAACTATTGATATACACAACAGCATGGAGAGAGTACAACGTAATTATACTGATGAAAGAAGACTGAAAGAAAGTCGACTGAGCCACGCAGGCTCCCTTCTTAAGGAAGTGTTTAAAAGTAAAATTTGATGATCATTTTTGAGGTAACTCAATTATGGCCCAATCTATAAGAAAATGTCTGATCTTATACATAATCGAGACTGTGGTTCTACTGTAGCAGCTCTTCAGAGACAAAACCCAATTTTTTGGTAAACAAAAGAATGAAAAAGTAAATGCTTTTGAGATTAAAAAGCCTTTCTAAAAGATGATTTCCATGAAATAGAAATATTTTCTCTATTCCAACTGTCTGTTTGTACTGAGGGAACATAAATTATGAGTTATTTTAGCTGTTTTATTCTTTAATTGTATTCCTCAAGGCTCATTCACTCGAAATCTTTTTCCACATCAAAAGCTAATGTTGAATTCCACATAATAAACAAAACAAGAAATGTGATATTATAAGCTAAAAGCATAAACCCCAAGTCAATACAGACTGTCCTCATGTTGTGACTACTTGTAATGTTTTAATTCTATCATTTCTCTTAGTTAGATAATGTCAACCAATGAAAGATGCTCTTTATTCCTCTGTTTTAATTTCAGAGAAAATTTTAAATTAACATGTGTAATAAATGATTGCTTTAGTGTAATGCCAGAAATATCTCTGCTCTGAACCACAGTTTCAGATGGTCAAAAAGATCGATTAGAGTAACTACTTGAGGAAAGTGCCAAGTTTAAAGGGTTTAAGAATAATTTCTGAAATACCTAGGGAAAAATCAATTTTATATCTTTCCAAATTAATTTTGACATTTTTAAGTTTCAGTTTTTTATTATTTTTTATGGATACTTCATTACATATAATTAAAAAAAGGAGGAGGTTATGGTATAAAACTTGATGAATGCTTGTGTTCTGCTTTTCTTTACGGTGCTGTTGTGGGCAGAACTGTGGTTCTCCCAAATTCATAGGTCAGTATCCTAACCCCCAGTACCTCAGAATGTGACCATATTTGGAGACAGTGTCTTTACAGAGGTAATTAAGTTATAATGAGGATTTTCGGTGGGCCTTATTCCAGCGTGACTGATGAGAAGAAATTTGCACACAGACATGTACAGAGGGAGGAGGATGTGAAGACACAGGGAGAAGATGGCCCTCCGCAAGCCAAGGAGAAAGGCCTGCAACATATCCTCCAACGCCTCAGAAGAAATCAAACCTTCCAATACCTTGATCTCAGATGTTTAGCCTTCAGAACTGCAGGAATATAAATTTCTGTTGTATAACCACCCAGTCTGTAATGCTTTGTTAGGCAGCCCTAGCAAAATAATACAGGTGTCAATTCCAGTTCTTGTTCTTAGAGATAATAACTATGTCTTAATTTTGTCAAGGACAGTGAAGAGTCTAGGATTTTATTCTACTTGCAAGCTAACAAGTTAGCCTGTTGGCATTTTTTTTTGGATGCTAACAGAACACGTGAGATTTCCTGGGTCAGAGACAAAGGACGTTGATTATGGATGGCAAAAGCAGCAGGCGTGCATGGGTTTCCTATGCCACCCAGCCCCAATCCCACAGGGCCAACACCATGGGTCCATGATGGATGCCTGTATGTGTAGTGAGTTGTGTTACAAAGCAGGAACTCACAGAGCTTAGGAAAGGCATCAGCACTACAGTAAGTGGAAAGAGACCTGCTCTTCATCTGGGGGGAGATGCTACCTCCTCTCTCAGGGTTACTCATTGGAAGTGGCCCAGATAAAGAGTGGTCAAGGCCTTGTATTCTTGGCATAACCAATAAGAACATGTGAAGATATTCATGGCCAGTTGTGGCTTGGCTCTTCCAACAGAGCTATCGTGTGCCAGGCACAATGCTAAAGGCTCCAGTGGTGTAGACCAACAAGCCAAAGAAAGAGTAATTCCCATAATGAGGTACTAAGTGCCATGCATAAGTGTCAAAGCACAGGAAAGGGTGGAATTTTAAAAAACAAAACAAAAGAGTACCTTCTGTTGTATAAGGAAGTCAGAGTGTATTTCTGGGAGGATTTGATAGCTTAACTGACACTTAAGTGGCCAACAGGAATTCTCTATGTGAAGAGGTGGAGGTGCAGAATGAGAGGCAATTCCAGGCAGCGTAAAGAAAATTAAAGCGAAGGTCAGAAGGTTAGAGAAGGATTCGTGCAATTAAAAACAGGAAACATTCAATATATCTGGAACTGGAATTAAGAACGCAGGTGGTTAGAAGACAAAATTGGAGAAAGGAGTCAAAGACAAGTCATGTTGGCCTTTGAAATGACACTAAAGAATTTGAATTTTTTCTTGAGTATGATGGAAAGGTAGGGAAAACAGTTTTAGTGTGGAAAATGTTAGGACGAGTTTTGATTTCAGAAAGGCCACTTTGGGGGCATCTGGGTGGCTCAGTTGGTTGAGCATCCAGCTCTTAATTTTGGCTCAGGTCATGATCTCAGGGTTGTGAGATGGAGGCCAGAATTGGCTCCACACTCAGTGGAGAGTCTGCTTGAGATTCTCTCCCTCTGCCCCTTCCCCCACCCCCTTTCTCTCCCTCTTTATCTCAAATAAACAGAAAAGAAAAGAAAAGAAAAGGAAGGAGGGACGGAAGAAGGGAGAGAGGACAGAAGGGAGGAAGGAAAGAAAAAAAGAGAGAGAAAGAGAGAAAAAAAGAAAGACCACTTTGGCTGCTGTATGGAGAACAGATTTAATCAGAGTAAGGTTGAGGTTAGTTAGATGCCATTACATCGGAAAAGGAAAAAGTTTGGTGGCGAGGATGGATTCGAGAGATCTTTGGTATTGACAAAATTGAAAGGATAGACAGTTCTACAATAATATTTGGAGACTTCCATATTCTACTTTTGGTAATGGATAGAATATTAGACAAAAGATCAATAAGGATACAGAGACTTGAACAACACAATAAACCAGCTAGACCCAATCTCTATAAACTAGCGAGTACATAGAATATGCCACACAACAAAAAAAAGATACATGTTCTTCTCAAGTGCACATGGAATATTCTCCAGGAAAGACTATCTGACACTAAGAAGTGTCAATAAATTTTAAAATGTTTGAAATCATATAAAGTATCTTTAACAAATGAAGTTAGAAATCAATGAGAAGGAAAATTGGAAAATTCACAAATATGTGGAAATTAAACAACACACTCTGATTATAACCAATGGGTCAAAGAAAAAAATCACAAAGGAAATTAGATAATTAGAGGCAAATGAAATGAAAATACAACATACCCAAACTTATGAGATGCATCAAATACAAAGCTCAGAGGGAAATTTATAGCTATCAAAAAATTTAAGAATAAGAAAGATTTGGGCACCTAGCTGGCTCAACTGGTAGAGCATGCAACTCTTGATCTCAGGGTTGTGAGTTCAAGCCACATGCTGGGTATGGAAATTACTTGAAAATAAAATCTTAAAAAAATAAGAAAGATCACAAAACAATAGCCTAATTTATACCTTGAAGAAATAGGGGGGAGGTAGAAAAGAGTGAATTAAGCTCAAATGTAACAGAAGGAAAGAAATAGCATTATAGAAGAGATAAATAGAATAGAAAATACAAAAATAATAGAGAAAATCAATGAACCCAAAAGTTGGTTCTTTGAAAAGACCAACAAAATTGACAAATTTAGCTAGACTGACAAAGGGAAAAAGAGAGAAGATGCAAATAATTAAAATCAGAAATGAAAGTAGGGACATCACTACTGACCATGGAAAAAAATAAAAAGAATCATAAAAAAATATATGAGCAATTGTATAACAACAAATTGGATAATATAGATAAAATGGACAAATACTCAGAAACACAAATTACTTAAACTGACTTAAAAGGAAATAGAAAAATCCAGGGTCAACTGGGTGGCTCAGCTGGTTAAGCGTCTGACTCTTGATTTCAGCTCAGGTCATGATATTAGGGTCTTGGGATCAAGTCTCCCATCAGGCTCTGCACTGAGCATGGAGTTTGCCTTTCCCTCACCCTCTGCTCTTTCCCTTGCGCTCTCTCTCTCTCAAATAAATAAATAAGTAAAATCTTAAAAAAAAAAAAAGAAAATAGAAATCTCAACAGATGTACAATAACAGGAGATCGAATCAAAGAAAAGTCTCAGACAAGGTGGTGTCATTGGTGAATTCCACTAATATTTAAAGAAGAATTAATACCGATATTTCTCAACCTTTTCAAATCAAGATGAGAGAACACTTCTTAACTTATTCTATGAGGCCAGCATTACCCTGATTCCAAAGTCAGATAAAGACAGACCGATATTCCTTATGAATAGAAATGCAAGATCCTTAACAAAACATTAGCAAACTGAATCTGACAGCACATTGAAAGGATTATATTCTGTGACCAGTGGAATGCAAGGGTGGTACAACATAAGAAAATCAATAAATGTAATATATCACATTAATGCAATGAAAGAAAAAAACCATTTGATCATCTCAGTTGATTCAGAAAAGGCATATGACAATATCCAACATACTTCCATGATTTAAAAAAAACACTCATAAAACGAGGAATAAAGGAGAATTTCCTCAATATGCTAACAGGCATTTATGAAAAACACACAGCTAATATCATATTTAATGGTGAAAGACTTAAAAGTGCCCCCTAAGATCAGGAATGAGGCAAGGATGCCCACATTCACCACTGTTACTCAACATCGTACTATCCAGAGCAATTAGACAAGAAAAAGAAATAAAAGGCATCCAAATTGGAAAAGATGAGATGAAATATCTCTATATGCAGAGAGCATTATTCTACATACAAAAAATCCCAAAGAATCCACAAAAAAAGCTACTGTAGTAATAAATGAATTCAACAAAGTTGCAAGAAGCAACATCAACACATAAAAATCGGTTGTATTTTTATATACCCACTACAAATAATCAGAAAAGGACATTGAAAAGAAATTAAGGAACAACAGCATCTGAAAAAATAAAATACCTGAAAATAAATATAACCTAGGATGTGAGATACTTGAACACTGAAAATTATAGAACATTGCTGAAAGAAATTAAGACCTAAGTAAATGGAAAGTCATCCCATGCTCATGGATAGAAAGACTTGATAGTGTAAAGATGTTAATACTAACCAAAGAGATCTACAGATTCAATGCAATTGCTATCAAAATTCCAATGGCCCTTTTTTTTTGCCAAAATAAAAAGTCTAATCTTCAAATTCATACGGCATTATGAGGGACCTTGAATAGCCAAAGTAATTTTGAAAACAGAAGAATGAAGTCAGAGCACTCACATTTCCTGATTTTAAAACTTCATACAAAAGCTATAGTGATTGAAACAATGTGGTACTTATGAGAATAGACGTAAGACCAGTAGGATAGAATTGACAGTTCAGAAATAAACTCATGCATCTTTGGCCAATTGGTTTTTTCAAGGGGGACGAGTGCATTTAATGGAGAAAAAATAGTTTTCAACAGATGGTACAAAAGAACGAAGTTAGACCACCTAATTCACACCATATACAAAATTAAACAAAAATTAACTCAAAATGGATCAATGTTCTAAATATAAGGGCTAAAATCATAAAACTCTTAGAGAAAGCTTAGGAGTAAATCTTCAAGACCTAGATTTGCCAATCAACTCCTAGATATAACACTAGAAGCACAAGTAACAACAATGAAAAAATTGACAACTTGCCCTTCATCATATTTAAAAATTTTTATGCATCAAAGGACACTGCCAATAGAGTAAAAAAGCAACCCACATAATGGAGAAAATTATTTGAAAACTGTATATCTGATAAGGGTCCAGTATTCACAAAATATAAAGAACTCTTACAACTCAACAATAGGACAAACAACTCAATTTTAAAAATGGCCAAAGTACTTGAATAGAATATTTCTTCAAAGAAGATATACACATACATCTAAACATGAAAAGATGCTGAACATTACTAATCATCAGGGAAATGCTAATCAAAACCACAGTGAGATATGGCTTCACACCTAATAGGATGGCTATAATAAAAAATGGAAAATAACAAGTGTTGGCAAGAACGTGGAGAAATCGGAACTTTTGCACATTGCTGGTGGGGATATAAAATGGCGCAGCCTCTATGGAGAAAAACTTGCTGGGTTTCTCATATTTTAGCTAGGTTTAAAAGCTAAACATTGAAACATATGAACCAGCAATTCCACTCCTAGATATACACCCAAAGGAATTGAGAGCAGGGATCCCAACAAATACATGTATGCCAATGTTCAGAATGACACAAAGGTGGGACAACTGAAGTGCCCATCAACAGACAAATGGATAAGCAAAATGGGGTCTACACATGTATTAGAACATTATTCAGCCATAAATGAATGAAGATCTGATATGTACCACACCATGGATGAATTTATGCTAAGTGAGACACAAAAATGAGTGAGACACAAAAGGACAAATATTGTATGATTCTACCTATATGAAATCTGTGGGATAGGGAAAATCATAGAATCAGAAAGTAGATTAGAGGTTCTCTGGGGCTAAGGGGTGAGAAATAGAGCATTATTGCTTATGATTACAGAGATTCTGTTTGGAATGATGAAAAGAGTTTTGGAAATAGTGGTGATGGTTACACAACATTATGAATGTAATTAGTGCTACTGAATTGTACATTTAAAATGGTTAAAAAAGCAAATTTTTTATGTTATGTATCTTACTCCAATTTACAAACACTCATAATGTAATGTACCAAAGACCACTGAATTGTATACTTTAAATGGGTAAATTTTACAGCACGTGAATTGCATTTCCACAGAGCTGTTACAGAAAGAGATTTAGGAAGGTAGAGTTAGTAGGAAATTGACTGTAGATATTCCACTATAGGTAGAACGAGTAATTGAGTATATATGGGGGAGGTAGTGAGTATTTGTCATTCTTCACAGCCACACAGCAGCTGAACCCCTTCCTATGTCTGGGAACAGAGTCTGCCTCCCATCACAGTAGTTGAAAAATCATGTATTGATTTTCCAGCCTCCTGGGAGCCAGGGCTCAGGCACGGGATCTAGACCCTGCCAATCACAACTGTCTACCCTCTTTAGGGCCCCTCATCCCCAGTGTTTAATCAGAAGATGGTGACCTGAGGCACTGAACTCATGCAAATTCCTTCGCTGTGGGGCAGCGCCTGTGAAGGTGACCGCATCCTAGCTGCAGAGACATTGGTTCTGTTGACAACACTGAAGGAGCCAGCCACGGGAGCTGTGGTTTCCCTGTCCAACGGTGTAGATGGCGGTGCCTTCATGAGACCATTCCTGCAGCCTGATTTGGGGGATGACCACTGGTCCCGTGGTCTCCAACTCTGGTTTGCCAATCCTCCCACAGATTCTGTGAATTGTCTAATAATTTTAAAATAAATAATTGTTCTGTTTACATTAGCCAGAATTAGTCTCTGTGGCTTGCAACAAAGTACCCTACACAATACAAAAACTGGTCCCAGATCCTCGGGAACTTGAATGAAATGTGGAATGGATTTTTCTGGACAGCATGTCACTGAAGGAAGTAGAAGTCCAGCTAGTACTAAGGAGAGGAGCTCTGATGGCCCCTGGCGTGCATGTGTGAGATGTGACCGAGGTTATCAGCTGTGGACACGTGGAATAAAGTACTCGCCGAAGATTCACCGAGGGGTCACTGAGAGGTCTTATCTGTCAGAGACTAGGATAAGAAACACGAGGACATGGCGGAGTGCTACTCCTCACGCCACCAAGGCGGCCCGAGTTACTGACACTGCTGAGTGTCCCGATCGCCAGTAACCAAACCGAGTGGTGCCAAACACAGCGGCCATCCAGGCCCCCAGCACGGATGGATTAGTGCCACGGAGAATGGCACTCAGGTGCCATTCCAGCCCCTTTGAGTGGCCCTTCATGGAACACAGAGGCTGAACTGCACATTTGCTGGTCTCTCGCCACTGGGGTTTTGGATGAAAACTGAGAGACGAGTGTGATGGTGCAACAGGGGTGAGGCCCATCTTCCTGCTGATTTAGCAACTGCTGCAGCAAGAAGGTCACAGAGATGTTGGGCTTTCCTGCAGCAGCGATTTCGGGGGCCTGACGCTTTGGTTCTACCCATCAGCCGTGTCAAAGTCTCCCACTCAATCCTCGCAACTCTGCGCTCTGATCACTGAGAGGACTTAATGCCCAAGACAAAGCGGCTTCCGCCAGCTGACAGCAATCATGTCTTGAAACGGGAAGTTTCAGGCGGCCATGTTGGGCTTCTTATGACCTTCGGCAAGCAGGCAGTCCAGGAGGGGCCGTGCCGTCCAGTGTAGGGGCTGAACTGCTGGTCAAGAGGAAATAAGGACTGTGTTCCCCACGGGGGTCAGGGGGAGAGGGTGCACGGACAGCAGGGGCTCCCTGGGGATGCCCTGATGCTCCTGACTTCTCTTCTCCAGTGATTAAGTATTCCTGGAAGTCTGTAAAGGCGGGGCCACCAAAGCCTCCGATCTTTCAGGGGTGACTGTTTGCACCAACCCCAGGACAAAGGGCTCACTGAGGGATGACGGGAGACAAAGGGAATGGGAATTTTGGGAACTGCTGGCTAGATTTGCTTGTGCAACCGGGTAGACACTGGCCCCACCATCTGAGATGACGAGATTGATAGTGGACGAGCTGAGCATGCGTTGCCTTGGAGACATCCAAATGGGTATGTCCACTGGATATGCCAGTCTCGTCCCCAGGAGGGATCTGAACTGCAGACAGGCTTGTATTTAGCAGCATAGAAAGGATACATTGAGCCGGCCACGGGGATGAGCTCCCCATGGTGAGTGTGTAAAATGAGAAGAGGGCCTAGCAATTTCGTGACTAGAAGGACGGAGCCTGCGAGCAAGCTGCAAAGGTCGATGGGAACCAAGATGGTAAGAGGGCACAGAAGCCAAGGCTCAGCTCTGTTGAGCACTGCTGACTGAACATCCCGGTGCAATGATGATGGGACGTGTGGCCGGACGTGACCCGCTGACCCTGCCGAGAACACTCTCAGGGAAATGGTGGGGCTGGCGGCAGCGTGCAGCGGGGGAAAGGGCTCCCACCCCCTGCCCCGCAGAACGGCAGGGACGGCAGGCCGATGCCCGAAGTTGCTCCTGGGGTCACCAGGCTCCATCGCTTTTCTACTGAAGTGATCGAGGGTGGGGGTTGAACAACCCCCCAGATTACAAACACCTGCTTGAAGAAGCTGGCGTGTGAAGGTAGGAGAGAGTTGGGGAAGGTGAAGAAACAGTGTGGGGTTGAAGGAGGATTCGTTCAAAATATAGGACCGTGTGGAGCATGAGGAAAAACATGGAGGACATTGTGAGAGGGAAGGGAAGGGTGAATTGGGGGAAATCGGAGGGGTGATGAACCATGAGAGACTGCGGACTCTGAGCAACAGACTGAGGGTTTTGGAGGGGAGGGGGTGGGGGGTTGGGCGAGCCTGGCGGTGGGTATTGAGGAGGGCACGGATTGCATGGAGCACTGGGTGTGGTGCATGAACAACGAATCTTGGAACACTGAAAAAATAAAATAAAAGTACTCGGGGAAAAAAAATATAGGAGAAAAATCTGGTGACAAATTTATTTTTGTGGCTGAAAATTCCCTGAGTCCAGGGAACCCGTCATTCCCCAGTAAACTGGGGTGATTGGTCAGCATAAGTTCAGATGCTGATGAGAGCTAGTTAGTACCCGATGCTGGAAAGAGGGGTGCCCAGCCACAGAGCAAGGCCCTGGGGGGAGAGAACTGAACCAGAGCTTCATAAAGGGACAATTGTCGGGCTCAGACAGGAGAGGGCACCTCTCCCATGGTGATGGAGAGACAGAAAAGAGGTACGTGTGTTGGGGGAGCCTTGCAGTGAGGACAGACCGCGGGGGGAGTTAGTTCTTTCTCTGCGAGACTCTGGCGCATGAGGTCATTTCCCGGGCCCCAGCAGGGCGCTGATGAGGTAGGAGGTCTGAGGAAAGCAGGAAGGGTTGCGGGCCTCTCCCGAGGGGACCCGTCTGAAGTTGGATTTGGTGAGAGGTGGTCACTCTCCTTACGGAGTCTCTTCTCCTCGCTCAAACTCCGGGGGAGCAGCAAGAGGGGCTGGGCTTCTAGGGGCGTCAGTGCAGCAGGACACGGGAAGGGAGAGGAGCCGCCCGCTCGAGGAGGAGCGATGTCTTCAGACTGAATGGGGCAGGGGGCTGGTCCTGCAGCACAGAGGTGGCTGTCCCACAGTGCCTGCAGGTGACAGGTCAGTGCCAAGGGGCTCAGTTTCCCCGTGCCAACGGCGGGAGGCTCGGGATCAACAATGGGAAGGTGGGGGTGAAGTGGGGAGCTACTGAGAGTCTGGCTACAAGGTCACTTTTATTCTTCAGTGCTCTGTCCACATGGCCGCCATGTCACTATTCCCACGCCATCGCTAGGACGCCTCAAAGATCCTTCTCTGGGGAAATGGAAAGACTTGCATAGCTCCTATTTGCTGGACCTGGTGTGGCTGCCCTGTGTCAGCCCCATGCGGGGTGGGAGGGACACTTCCGCAGAGGAAATTTGGGGCACTCCCCGCCCCCCAAGAAACAGACATCGGAATAGGTGCTGGGCGGACACACACCCGTCTCTTCCTGGGGATGAACCGAAGCTGGACCCAACGAAAGAGAAGAAGGCCACCCGAGACATCGAGTAGAATGTTCCCGGCAGAGGAAAGAGCACAGGCAAAGGCCCTGAGGCGGGGGAGAGTGTAACACAGTAAAAAAGCTGAAGGAAGATTCGTGTGCCTGGTGCCTCGGGAACAAGAAGAGAAGCGTGATACGAGTTGGAGAGACGAAGGGAGCGGGCTTTGTAGACCCTCACGGATCATAGTTAGAGTGCGGCTTCTCCCCCGAGGGTGACGGGGGGGGGCAAGGGCAGCCTCATCGTGTTCCGGTCCGTGTGTGGAACTGGCAGGCTGTGACAGGGTCCCGTGCGGGACAAGAGGGCTGGGACTGAGGTGGTGACAGTGAAGGTGGGAAGACAGGGCCAGATGTGGGACAGGTGCTGGAGGCCTCCCTGCTCCACCTGGGTTCCCCTACCATCTGCCCGCGACCCGCCAGCCGGGAGGCTCCCCGTGACCGGCTAGTCAGGTAAGGTTTGTTGAAGGACTGAAGCTCTGACGCTTTAGTGACCAGCCAGTTGAACGAAAATTACCATAGTAGTGTTTCACTCAAGGTAAAATGCACTCATATAGAACTTACAGATGAAGCAACAGACCCAGAGAGGTCAAGCGATAGGCCCAAAGCCTCACAGCAGGTAAGTGGCACAGAGGGCCCGGATGCATGCTCTCGGTCACATCCTCTGGGCTCTTTCGACATATTTAAAATAAATGATTTTTTTTTTTTGTTACCTGAAGCATATTGTGCCCTGAATCATTTGCAAGAAAGAACCAAAGGATAGATTTACAAAAGAGGCGGGGTTGAAAACAAAGGTTCAAGTACAATATTTCAAAGGAAATTTTTAAGCAATGTAACATCTATGATCGTATTCAGGAAATTACAGCAATAGGCCAATTACGACAGCTCGCACAGGCAAGCAGCAAGCGAAGATAAGGGGACTAAGCTTAAGCAAAAAAAAAAAAACAAAAAACGAAGATTGGGCAGGCAAGGGGCTGATAGTACATACTGGATGCAGTCAGTGCAGGCGCGAAGCAGGAGGGAAATTCTGCGCACAGCCCACCTCAAGGCTGCCTGGAAGGTGCTGGTCTTGCAGACCAGGCAACCTTGGGAGGAAAGTGAATCACCGCCAGCCAGAAGCAGAAGCTTCTCCAGAGGAAGGTGTAATGCAACTTTAAAATGCCAAAACATTCTTCGCTTCTGGTTTTAGAACTCGGAAATAATGGCCTCCGGAAATAACGCAATTCCTTCCACCTAGACTCCGGACCCAGGAGGTGTGAGCCCTAATTTCCGTATCTATCGAGTGAACTCTAAGCAACTTTGGACTTTAAAGAGGGGTTTAGTCACCTCAGTGCCATGCTTATTATGTTAAATGGCTGAATGGGGGGTTTAGTTCTTTACAGATCTTCATGCTTTTAGATATGAGTCTTTTCGAGATGTGGAAACTTGAAGAAGTACACACAGGAAAAAGTGGGGGTTCTGCCCACTCTTAGAGCTACTCCTGTAGCCCAGGGGTGAACATCATGAGCAACTGTGTGTGTGCACCCCTCCAGATTGGCTGTACATATAATACACATTTTTGTCTTTAGAAACAAGTGCCACTGCCTGGGGGGCTCAGTCAGTGAAGTGTCTGCTCAGGTCATGATCCCTGGGGTCCTGGGATCGGGCTCCCTGCTCAGCGGGGAGCCTGCTTCTCCCTCTGCCACTCTCCCTGCTCGTGCTCTCTCTCTCTCAAATAAATAAATCTTAAAAAAAAAAAAAAAAAAGGAACAAGTGGAATCATTATCCATGGGCATCTACTCTCGACTTATCATATTATTGCCATTTTCATAGTCAATAGAAATAGAGCTACTTCTTTTTAATTGCTGTTTAGTACTCCACTGCATGGGTGTTATCACCATTTATTTAACTAATGGCCCCTTGATGGGCACTAAGAGTCGTTTCCATTTTTCCCTCCTACAAATAACTCCATAGTCAAAATCCTGGTAGCACGTGTCTTTGCTCACTTATGCGATTATTTCCGTGGGACAGATTCTAGGAAGTGTATTGCAGGTTAAAAGGTGGGAACATTTTAACATCAGATGCATACTGCCAGATTCACTTTAAAAGTTTGCATCCATTGGCACTCGATTTCCATACCACTCCTGCCAACAATGGATATTATCACTCACTGTGGTTGCCAGTTGGATAAGTAAAAAAGTCTCATTGTAATTTCATGTATTCATTATTAATGAAGTTACTCATGTTTCCATATGCTTCAAAGTCATCTGCATTTGAGTTTTTCCAAAAATTAGTTATTCCTGGCCTTTGCCGATGTTACTATTGGCTGTTGATCTTTTCCTGTGGATTTGTAAGAACTCTTCCATATTAAAAATATTAACTCTTTTTCTAGAATAAAAATTATAGATATTTCCCTTAACTTTCTGTCTTTGGTTTTTTGCTTGTTTGTTCGTTTTAAAGATTCATTTATTTTATTTTAAGAGAGAGAGCACGAGCAAAAGGGGCAGAGGGAGAGGGAGAGAGAATGTCAAGCAGACTCCACACCGAGTGGAGAGCCCAACGTGGGATGATGACCTGAGCTGAAACCGAGTCAGATGCATAACGGACTGTGACACCCAGGCACCCCTAACTTTTTGTCTTTGAACTCGGTGTACCATGTCCATTATCAAACCAAAGCTGCTTGATTTTTACTCAATTAAGGATGCTTATCTTTTCTTTTATAGCCTCTGGGTTTCATGTTATGCCCTAGCCCCAAGATTACAGATCGTTCTCCCCTATGTTTTTGAGTGATTTTATGCATAATTTCAACACTGAAATCTTTAATCACGTGGGAACATTTTTATGTTTGGAATGAGGTGAGGATCTGACCAATGATCCCAATATGATGCTCTTTTCCATTATGAGTGGGTACTTTGGATCAATTCTCTCAACCTCCATTTAATCTGGCTTCTACTCGGCAAAACTGGAAGGCAAGAGAAAATGTTTTCTAGACTCCCCTGAAGCCCAGGTTCTGGGAGCAAATCATCTTCCATCATTTAGATGCACTCGTGAGAGCCTTTGGAAGGCAGTCGTGAGCCATCTTCCCACGTCTCCTGAATGCTGCCGCCGGCAAGGAACCCAGGAAACATGAAGCTTCCTTGCATGATGCTCCAATATCCATCCTCCAGCTTCCTGGGAATCAAGAAGCAGTGGTGATAGGGACAGCTTCTTAATGTGACTTCCGGTTTCCAGACCACAGCTTTGGACACCACGGTCTGGTTTCCTGAATGTGAGAAGCAGTTGTTTCTTGTTTCTCAGATGGTGGCTTGCTTCTGGCGCGGCTTCAGCGACAACGTCTGAGTTGCTCCAGAGGCTCCCCCTTGAATCAGCTCTATTTATGCTGAGTCGTCCCAGGAGGTGCAGCCGAGAATGTGCTCCTGTGGGACCTCCAGTGGTGCCGGGAACATGAAAGGACCCAGAGCAACTTCTATTTCCTGCACTCATCCCGGACTGGTACACTCTTTGGTTTAAATGATCATATTTATCATATACAGTTTTACGTTCATAGGTGAATCTATTTCTAGAATTGCAGTTCCGTTCCATTGATGAGCAATTTGTCTTTCAGTGATGCCTCATTGTTTTAATTAATAAATTCACCGCGTTTATTTATTTTTTTTCAAAGCCACTTCAGTCCTTTTGGAATATTTATTATTCCAGGTGAAAATGAGAATCCACTTTCCAAGTTCCTCAAATCACTCGTTGGAATTTTGACTAAGTGGGATTATCCGTATTGGTTAATTTGGGGATTAGGGTCATCATTATAATATTGACTCTTTTTTTTTTTTTTAAGATTTTTATTTATTTACTTGAGAGTGAGTGAGAGGGCAAGAGAGAGGGAGAGAGAAGCTGAAGCAGGCTCTGCACTGAGCACAGATCCCGACCCGGGCTCGATCCCACAGCCACGAGATCATGGCCTGAGCCAAAACCAAAAGTCGGACGCTTAACCGACGGAGCCACCCAGGTGCCCCAATATTGACTCTTTTAAACCAGCAATGTGTCCAATGTCTTCACCTATATGTCTCCTTTTATGCCAGTGTTCAGTGTTTAAGTTTTCTTTACACAGATCAGCCTGCACTTTTTTGCTCGATGTAGTATGATTTACCAGTTTTTTATTATGAATCACACACTTTTCGCAATTGTATTTTAAATATATGTAAATATAATCTGTTAAAATAGAATAACGAGCTGGCTGGCACTTATGAAGCATTCTTTAGGCACGAGAAGTGTTTTTCATGTTACGCTTTACATGTTTCTCGTGCATTCGAGAAGCTCCGAGACACGCTAAGAAGTTGCTGACGTTGGCACTTTCCCTCCTGGTCACATGGGGGCCACAGCTCTAGCATGACCTCCGTTTCTAGGGAAAACAGGAGACATCTGTGACTTCGTCCACCTCTCTGGCCAGAATTGTGTCAGACGGCCGCCCCAGTTCCAAGGAAGTCTCTGAAAGTGTGTGACACTTGCAAAACCCCAAAGGACAGGGAGGGGGGCTGGGAGGATAAGCCTGGGACTAGGTGCTGAGGGAGTCAAACTACAGTGACTCCCCGGAACCGCTGAGGGCAGCGGGACCAGCACCCCAAGTTCCCCCTTGAGGAAGCAGGAGGACCAGGACTTTGGGCCACGAGCCGGGTCACGCAGCTGCAGTGGTGAGCGCAAGCTGGCAGCCGATCCGTGACACCTGCCTCCCGTAGGCAGGAAAGCCACCATTTCTAAATACTGACATTTTGTCCCGCTACACCGCCGAGTCCTCATGTTTTCCTGCCTACTTTAGGCAAATGAATGTATTGGGTCACATCTTCCCTGTCATAATGATAATCCTTTTTCTTTTCCTTCCTCATTTCTCAGTTTTGATGTCAAAAATATTGGGTATTCTTGTTGGCTTTCCTACTTAGATATGAAGGCTTTATCGTGTTGCTGTTAAGTAAATGATTACATTTGTCCTGATAAAGAACGCTCTTCAAACAGTTAATGGTAAAAACGGATACTTTTCAGTAACAAGTAACTCCCTTTTTCCCCAAGATTTCATTTTATTTATCTATTTGAGAGAGAGAGAGAGAAGGAGAGCACGGATGGAGAGGGAGAAGCAGGCTCCCTGCAGAGCAGAGAGCCCGATGCGGGGCTTGACCCCAGGACCCTGAGATCATGACCTGAGCCGAAAGCAGACGCTTCACTGACTGAGCCCCCCAGGTGCCCCTGCATCTTACATCTTCTACAGATTCTAGAAGAAAGAAAAAAGCTGGCTGTCTGGGATTTCTAGAAAGCTCGTGCACTGAGGCTTTCTTGGGGGGACAATTCCAGAACTGCAAGGTGAGGGGAAGGGAAGGCAGGTGGAGAGGTGGGAACAGCGAGGACGTGCAGGTGGCGCATTACCAGGTGACTCCGGCTCCCCAACCAAATGGCCCTGCTCAGTGACAGGGAGCACCGTGCCGCTAAGCACGGAGGTTTGCCCAGCTCCTGCCTCAACCTGCTCTGAGTCCTCCTTGTGGTGCCCCATCTTCCCTGCCCCAGAAGATCCATGCTAGCCACCCCACGGGCAGCCTCGGGGAAGGGCAGGCCTCCCGCCTTCTGCGTCAGTCTGAGCTTCTCCGTGATGGAGGCACTGGGGAGCATGTCCAGGCCGCTGGGTCTGCCCCGGTGCAGGGAGGAAGCAGTGACGAGGCCCCCCACACAGGAAAGCGCTTGCGACGGCTGCTGGGGCGGCAGAGGGGAAGGTGCCTGGACAGGGCCGTCCTCCGCCCCTGGCGAGCAGCGGGTGGGGGTGGGGGGTGGGAGAGGCGGGGCGTAGCTGCCGCCCAGGCCATCTGAGAGGAGCGCACACTGGGGCTCGGGGCAGCAGCCGCTTTCATTGGGGAAGAGGTTACTTTCTTGTATGTTCCGAAAAAGGTCCTGTGTGGCATGGTCGGGGGGCAGCACGAGCCCTGTGTCAGGAATCACCGCACAGATGGCCGCGAGCAAAGGGGTCAATGCCTGGAGGCCGAAGGCACGTGGGCCTCGGCTGGGGTCGCACCGCTCAAGCTCTGTTCCTGCCTCGCAGTCCAGCCGGGCTGTGCCCGCATGGGGGGAACCGCACGGGAGGACGGCACCCGGGAAGCACGGAGCTCCCCGTTCGCCTCCAGGGTGGGCGGCTGGGGTCTGACTCCTGGTCCCGACACCCCAACATCTTGGCGGGACAGCACGAGGGTGCGACGTCGTGGAAGTGCACAGGCGGGTCCAAGTGCGCTGGAGGTCCCTGAGACCACAGCCCCGAGTGGAGCGGACGCCCACGTGCAGCCCCCGGAAAGCCCTCTGCTGAATCCTGGGCGCATCCCGCTTTGTTCCTGTCCTTGGTGTTTGGGCCTCTTTCAGGAATTTTCAGCCCTGGGCAAGTAAACCAGCTTTGCACATCAAGATTTCCTCCTCGCATCTCTTGATGAGCTCAGAAAGCTCTGGGCAGGCGCAAACCTCAGGGATCCCCTCCCTGGGATCGTGGGGCACCGGTGCTCACCACTCAGGAGTCACACAGCTTCCTCCCCTAGAGCAAAGCAGGAACATCAGGGGACCTGAGGGGGCCGGGGGAGGGGTGCAGAGCCACACAGCTCAAAATCCCAGAACGTGTGACATCTGTCGCCACCTTGTCGTTGGAGGTGACCGTATTCACCCGGCCTCACTCCGGGTCTCTGCCACCTTCCCGTCCGCTGGCAATGACGTGGGGAGGCCTGTGTCCTCTGGGACCACCATGTCATCCTCCATGTCCCCACCTTTCCATGCCTGGCTACCTTAGCTCTTCACGCCTGTACGAATGACCAGTTTCCAGTCCCCTCTGGGCTCCCCCTGCCCACCGCTCCCGGCTTGCTCCTCCTGGCACATGGCTCTGAGCAGGATGCCCGCTGGACGGGGCGGAACGCAGGGCCACGAAGCAGCGGTGTCCAGGCCTCCATCTGGCTCCCACACTGTCGCTCTGCGTGACGTCTTGCCTAGAAACATGTTTGAAACGGGGTGTCCCTCTTGGAGACCACGTGCGCCATGCCAGCCGTGCCCCTGCCTGCCCGGATCGTGCTCACATCTCGCTGGTGTGGCCCGGCCGGCCTTCCCACCTGTTCCCCATCTGCAGAACCCTGCATACCTGGGCTTGGAAGCTCCTCGGGCCAGCTGGGCTCCCTGACCTCCCACCTTCACGTCCTTCCATCAGGTCTCCTCTGCACCAGCGGTCTCGCCTGTGGAATGCCCGCCCGTCTTCAAACTTCTGGTAAGTTCCACCTCTTTCAGGAAGAATTCCCATCTCCCTCCGGCGGAGATTGCGTCTGGCGGCCCACAGTCTGGCATCCTGCGTGACAGTTTCGCGTCGTGACCACACGGGGCACAGCTTGGCCCCTGGGCCCCGGTCAGGGAAGGAGTGAAGGAAGGAACTCACGGTCTGGGGCAGGAACGCGGCCTCAATCAGCCTTTCCAGGAATGCTTCAGTGCCTGATGCTCCAAGACTGGAACAGTCCGTGAACTCAGACCCCAGCACCATCTGGCGGTGCTCTCCTGCCGCCGGAAGCCCTCCCTGGTTCAGATGCACTGAATGAGGGACCGACTCTGTAATGCAGTTCATCGTGCTCACCACTTAATAGAGACGCACACTCGTGCGTGCACATAGCGATGCACGCGTACAGCCGCTTCGCTGGGGAGTGATACGGTTTCCCTGGTGCAGGCTGATTCGGGGCTGGGCTACCACCACCACCTAGCACGCCACTATCCCAGGTCAGGTGCTTCCCGAAGCAGCTGGTAGGTGCGAGCCCATTTTCAGCTTGGAACAACTTGTTGACATTGACATTATTATTATCGACAGTCGCCGGAAGGGGAAACCGAGAGAGAGAAGTTGGGGAGGGTAACTTGCTCTGTCCACACAGCTCGTGGGCAGCAAGGCTGGGATGCGGGCCCACCGCTGCCCGCTCCTCCCCGCCGGGCTCTCCGCCCGTTTGCTGGGTGACAACCACCTGAGGACCTGCTCGGCCGTCATCCCGGACAGCATACCCACATGACAACCCTCCCTAGACGCGCGTGCCCTGCTCGGGAAGATCGTCACACACGGGAGCTGCACAAAAGTCTCAAGCACTTCTCGGTTGCTCAGAGTCTATTACACTGGAAGTTTCTCAGAAGACCAGAAATGTGGTCAAGTACCCAATTTCCGGGCTTTTACCAAAGGGCCTTTACCAAACTGATAGCATTCATTCGAATCTCTTGCTGAAACAAACCACACCTACAGAAGAGCTTTTTGTCTCTAAGTCCGTCGGCATACATTGCACCGTGTAATTTCCTCTGGTGCATGTTGCAATTAGGCAAAGTGAAGGTTAGGGGCGGAGCCAGCGTGAACCAGGATCTGCTTCTTTGCAGATGCTAAATGTGCAGCTTTCCCTTTCTGCACCGGGCACTCGAGGCTCGTCCTGGAGAATCCCCCCGCTGCAAGGCCAGAAGAGATTCTGCGGAGTCTGGTTCAACTCCATCAGCCATCAGAGGAAGAAACAAGGATCAGAGAGATGAAACGATTCCCTTCGTGTGTCTGGGGTCAAGAATGCGTGAGGACCCGGCCTCCGGAGTCGTAGCCCTGGCTCTTTCCAGTGGATACCCTGGGCATGACTTCACAGAAGTGTTTAGATAAGGTTTGCCTCGGAGGCCGGAGCCGCATAGCTGGGTGGATGGGTCACCTCTTATTCTTAGTAAGATGTTTTTTTGTTAGGACATGTTTCACAATTTTATATTTCACACTCTTGTGACCCTGCCATGTCCCAGTCACCGGCTAACTGCTGCCACAGAGCTTGCCCCATCACCGGGGGATTTTGCAATGAATGCAATTAGCCGCTTCCCAAGTCTGACCATTTTTTGTGTCTTCCTCTGCTCCTCACCTGCATTTCCTGTGAGTTTCCTTTATTTTGACACCTTTATTCGCATAGGCCATTTAATCGGAAGGAACATGAAGGCTAGCTGAAATGTGCCGTCTGCGCCGCCAAGTTTAGAGACGCGGTTCAGTTTCTGTAATGCTGTCCTTGCAACGTCTTCTCCTCTTCTGCAAAACCATCTCTCTCTGGCCTTTTCCTGGGTCTTTTGGAAATGCTCTGAAATGTATTCAGGCCATCAGCTGCTTTTGTCTGGGGAAATCATGTAGTCTGTGTAGAGATCTAATTTCTTTCTTAGCTTGAGCAAGAGCCATTTAATACGAAACATCTCGGCCTCTCATACTTTAAAGCCTGTGCTTCTACGGGGAGTTTATTTGACCATCTTCTATTACCCAATTTCCCACAAAAACTAGTTTTTGAATAATAAGGCCGAGCATGCTAATGGAACTCCTGTGGATGGAACCATGTGGCAGAGAATGGGCAAGGCAGAGGGGAAATTCTAAACCCTCACAATGTCTGGGTTGTGGCTGGGAGAGGCAGGGGGCAAGAAGGGGAGGTAGAAGCTTGGTAGAGGAGGGAATCCAGAGGGCTAGTGAGGATTTGATGCCAGGGAAAAGGCCAAAGGAAAAACTAAGACCGCATGAAATAAGGGGTGCCTGGGTGGCTCAGTTGGTTAAGCGTCCGACTCTTGATCGGCTCAGGTCATGATCTCAGGGTTGTGGGATCGAGCCCCGCAATGGGCTCTGTGCTCAGCGTGGAGCCTGCTTAAGATTCTTTCCCTCTCTTCTCCCTCTCTGCCCTCCTCCCTTCCACTCCCCTCCTTTTTCCCCCCACTCCTCCTTGCAAGGTAAAAAAATATATATATATATATTGAATAAATCAGGAGAAGAAAACACAAGAGAAGCATAAAGGTCAACCCAAGTAGAAGGTGGAAAGAGAAGGCCCAGGGAAGGACAGGAGCGAGCCTAATGACTGGAAATGGCATAAAGTGTACAAATAAAACAAAGAGCAAGCAGGAAAGAAAGAAATGCCCATTCCAGGAAGTTCCTGCCTAAACAGTCAATGACTCATGAGGTCAAAGCAAAATGCCAGCATCCATGGCATACTGACGGGTGTGGGCAGGCCTCCTGTGGGTGACAAGCTGCGGCAATCACTAGCTCACACGAGCTCACTGCTTAAAGCCTAACCTGAAAAACAAAACAAAGCTAGAGCTTCTGAATTCCTAGAAATTGTTTCGCCTTGTGTTCGTGAAGGTTAGAGGATGGACGCCAGACCCTTCGTTGGCACAGTGCAGTGGGAAGACTGGGGTCCTGGCCTCGGGAGCCCTGAGCTTGGCTCTGGGGCCCCAGCGGTGGCCAGAGGGTTTCTAAGTATGGACGGTTTCCTACAAAGAACCCAGAAGCCGTGATCTAGAACAGGCAAGGTGGAGCGGTCCGAGCGGGGCCACAGGCTGGGAGCCTGCCTTCCTCCCTGCCATGGCTGCTCCCCTGGGCATCTCTGTAGAATTCTCCATCAGGGGGGCACGGCCCACCCGGCATCCAGCTCGCCAAGCCACGGGCTCTTTTCTTTTTTAACCAATTGCTTGCCAACACTGAAAAATCAGGATAGCTTACCAAAGAAAAAATTTTTTGATGTCTACTCTCTTTTGAAAAGCTGGAGCCTGGGGCCCCTGTAAGTCCTGGGCTGCAACGACCCACGAGGCCTGAAGCAGGGTGCGTGGCTCTCCCATGGCCGCAGTCCAAGGCAGTTAGCCTGAATTCTCGCTACGTATGCAAGACTGCAGCTGCCTCTGCCTGTCGAGGCTCCAAGGAAAGGCCTCTGGAGACGGATGGCCTCTCGGGAATCTTCTAGCTTGAAATGTTCTGCAATTATAAGGCAGTCCCCAACTCGGAAAGGAGAGGCCACACTCACAGGCAGTCATTCTGCTCTCTTTATATTTGCTTAACCAGAAAGTATATTGGGCTTGTAATCAGACGTAGCTGAATGGGATCGACTGTCTTCTGTCCATAGTCCCGATCAGAGTCCCTCCCTCCTCCTCCCGGGCATCCTCTACCCACTGGACTGACAGGGGCTGAACGTGAGGAAGCTGTGACTGCATTCTTCAACCAGAACCCCCTTTCTCCTCCTCTCAAGGACCTGGTCACAGCCCTGCTCCACCGTCAGGCCCGTGCTGACGTCTTCCTAGAAGCCTCCCCACCCTGAGTAATATGTTTCCAATGTCTCGGGTTTTAGGCTCCACTGACTTGTGTTAATCTGCAAGCACTTGCCCATTCTGTGAATGTTCTAGCATATACCATCAGACACAGCACCTCTTGGGTAATGGGGACAGAGCCTTCATTGTATTGCTCAGTGGTTTCCCAATCACCAGGAGGAGCTAAAGAGTTACTTTCTAAGTTGGTATCACAGACATCTCTTGCACTGCATCTGATTTCCAAGTAAGATGGCAACAAAAATTTACGTACGGATATGATATAGGCGCAATCTAGAACCCTCCCCCCCAGTAATGAAAAGAGCATCAGGTTTCAAAATTCAGCATAAAGAACCAGTTTCCAAGTTCAGAAACCCCTCAGCCCCCCCCACTCCACCACCATCACTGGGGTGACTCCAAGCATGTTACCTACTTTTCTTCAAGTCGTCCTTCTATAAAACTACTCAGTCCTCATTCTACAGCAGTTTTGGAATTCTACAAAATTCTTCAAAAAGCAGAACAATGTGGAGAACATGTTGTAGGTGTGGGGTAGGGGAGTTCTGTGGCTCTGGAGTTCTAGGAATTAGCCACATTTCTAACCCTGAAAAGGTAACTGACTTATGCATATTTTAATTTCATCTAAGGGAGGTTTTCAAACTATAATGGGCATTGTGAGGGTTTGGAAAAAGGAAACGTAAGAGTAAAAAAATGACAGAAGTTGAAATTATAAAGCAAAATCGAGACTTATTTTCATCAACAGAGTCAGCTCCTTGGAATAAATGTCTAATAGAAGGGACAGACTCAAAAGCCATAGATGCGCCTCTTGGACTGGTGAGCGCCTGGGACTGGTGAGCGCCTGGATTTGGGGAAGATATTAAAACCCATATTGCATGCTTAATTTGTCAGGGCCTTGCTGGTAAACCTACGCTTTACCAGATGGATTGTGCAGAAGCGTGTGTTGTGAACCACAGCATTGTATTTGAAGAACACTCTGAAGTGTGAAGCTTTCCAAAAACCCGGTGATAAGTGATAAACATTTCTAAGCATCACTCCCTTGGGTGCTTATTACTACTGTGTAATATGACAGCAGGGAAGACAGAAAGAGAAGCACGAAGCAGATTTTCTATTGATGACGGGCAGTGGGGATGGTAGCTGGGGGTTCAGTCTACCCTTCTCTTTACTTCGGGGTTTGATTCAAATTTTTCTTAAAAAAAAAAAAATGTGTCCTACGGAGAAGAATGGAACGTCACCGAAGGCATTCCGCCCAGCTCCTGCATCGTCCAAGCAGAGCAGGAGGTCCTTCCCCACCTGCCACATCCCCTATTTGGGCAAGTCTGTGCGTCACTGTGAGGAATATGGCTCCCTTCGCAAAGGCAGACTCCCTCGCTCGCTCTTTCATTCCGTAAACGCGCTGTGTGTGCCACGTGCCGTCACAGCCTTCAGCGCGCGATGCCTGAAGACCGCGCCGCGAGGTGCCATTTCTCCCATTTCTTTACGTCTCTTACGTAGCCCGGGAATTTAGGGGAGAAGACAACTGCATCCAATTAGGGGCAGAAAGGACACTCAGGAGCCGCTAGCTCCGAGACCGCAGGGAGAGACCCCGCGCGCCAGCGGGCGGACTAGCCGGGCGCACCCGCGGCGGCCGCCTCTCGGCGTGGCCGGGGGCAGACGGACCTCGGCGAGCCTCGTTTCTCAGTGCTATTACGCAAGAACTTTGCATCCGTCATGTTTGCCCTAATTGTGCAGGGGGCGGTGTTTGCGTGTTGCGCTCTCTCTCCCCGCTCCGGGCCGTCGCGCTCCCCGGAGGGACGCGCGGGGCATTGTGATCGCTGCCTACGCAGCACCGCGGGGCTCCAAGCGGCAGCCAGTCCTCCTCCCCACGGCTGCCCGCCCCGGGCGCCGGCAGCTCGCCAGCGCCCCCCTCCCACCTCCCCCTGTTCGCCCACCCCGAGGAGGAGGGGTGCGCCCGCGAGGGTGCGGGGAGGGGCCGGCGGAGGTCCGGGCCACGCCCGGGTCGCCGCAGCCCGCGGCCCTCGGCCGGGTAGTGGGTCGGCAACAGGTAGCCCCGCCGCTGCGTGCTCGGGGAGACAAAAAGCGCCTGCGAGCGAGCGCGGATCGCGGGGCTCCCGGAGGCACCGCGGCGACCGGAGGGCGAAGGCACCGTTGGGAGAGCTGGACGGCAAGGGTGGAGTGTGTGTGTGGGGGGTCTCGTCTCCTCCCCAGCTCGCCCCGGTAGGGACTGCGGCGCCGCGCGCTGCGCATCCCTGGAGCCGGGCGCGGGGCGCGGATTCTCGCGGCGCTCGGGCGGCGGCGCTGGCCGCGGCCGGGGAGGGACGCCAGCGGCCCGCGGCGCAGCGGGGAGGGTGGGGGGGGGGGTGAGCGGGGCGGGCGGGGGGAGGAGGGGCGGGCCTGGGGGGCGGGGCCTCGGAGAGCCCGCCCCCGCCGGCCGCGGCCATTGGCGGCGGGCCGGGGGCGGGTGCGGGCGCGGCGATTGGGGCCGCGGCCGCCCGTCACCGCGAGGCTGGCGGGCGGCGACGTAGCGCGGCGCTCGGAACTGACCTACTAACACACATCTCCCGGCGCGGCCACGGCGCCCGCGGACCCGGCGCGCCGCCCGCCTCCCGCGCCGCGCCCTCGCCGCCGCCCGCCGCTGCCGCCGCCCCGGAGGCCCGGCCCGAGCCCTGCGCGCCGCGGGGCCCCGCTCGCGGCCGCCCGCGCTCCCTCCCCGCCGCCCGGGCTCGCCGTCCCGAGAGCAGGAACACGGTAAGCGCTCCGCCCACCGCCGGCCCGGCCCGGCGCCCCGTTCCCCGCCCGCTCCCGGGGCGCGCGGCCGGCGGGCGCGGGGCGCGGGCCGGGCTGTGCGCGGGGCTGGCCGGCGGCGGCGAGTGTGCGCGGGGCATTCATTACATAAACTTTTGCTGCCTTGTCAGGAGGGGGACTCGCCACCTTAAGGTGGCTGCTTTGATTGCAGCGCCCTTGCGCCGGCACGTAGTCCGGGCTGGCTTGCGCTCCCCCCGCCGCGGTTGCATAATGTCTCCTGATTTCAGGAAAATTGATGTTTTGGTGGAGGAGAGCGCCGGGGAGGCTGAGCCATCTCGAGCGGGAAGGGCAGCGCTCCCTCCTTTCTCGTCCCTTCTGCGGGGCTGGCGGCGGGGGGCGAGCGGGGAGCGAGGGGGCTGAGTAAATGGGACTAGTCCTGATTTTCTTGTCGAGAAAGAGCGTTGGTAGCGTGAACCGTGACGGCATTCCGAGAATGCGTGCGCCGCGTTTGTTTGTGTCAGGGGCTGTGTCTGCACAGACGTCTTCCACCCTGTTTGTCGTCAGCGTGTGTTACCAGCGCCCGGGAAGGTTGTGGGATTTGTCCTTGCGCAGATTGCATAATCTGTCCCCCGTGAAATATTGGCTAGGGTTACAGGCAGATGTGGGAATGTGCGCGGACGTATGCAATGATTTGGAAATGGTAGCGCAGCGTTGGATATTAGATCGTTATTTACATCTGTACTACGACCCCAGTAAAAAGACCTATTTCTCAACACTCCTACAGAACATGAAGAATTTCTCGGGTTGTGTTCTGATCTTGGATTCTCTCGGGTTCGCCCCTTAGGTGTCCTGAGCTTTTATTTTTAAATCTGGGACGAACCATTGTGGCATTTACCTCCCTACCTTCTTGATTTTCACGCATTCCGTTCCATCAGTCCTTTTTCTCACCTTATTGTCATTGCTTTTTCAGACACGACAAGACAGATCACATAATAGTTTCCTGGAAATGTTGCATTATGTAACTGCCGAATTTGCTGGCAGTCAGCATAGGAAGCGGGAGCTAATTACGTGATTTTATAATCTTGCTACAAAGAAAGTAGGACAATCTCAGGCTTTTAAAACGTCACTGTAACAGTTTTCTTTCTTTCTTTTTTTTTTTAAAGGATATTTTAAACGGGAAAGTAGACAACCGAGTAAAGCATTGAGTTCGCTCACGCTGCCGAATGTGTGTCTTTTGCCCTAAATGAAATGTGCGTTCTTCTAAATTTAGCCCTATCGCATTTTAACAATTGTGGCCTCGCAGTGCTATTTCTGGTGTTTTCTCCAGGGCTGTGTACAGATACAAGTTCAAGGCCATTTGCCGTAGTTTTAACTCCACGCTTTCAGAGACCTTTGATAAGATTGTATTTTTAGGAAGGCATTTCGCAGAGCCCGGTGATTTGCTGGATGCTGACTCCCATTTATCTTTATAAAGGACACTTTAGGAAAGTGCTGTGTTCCCTGAGAACAGCAGGGGATGGCCAAGTGTCATCTTCTGGTCTTGGCTTTTGTAAATAACAACAGGGAATGAGGTCACAAGTATTTATTTCACATCGTGGCTTTTTTTTTTTTTTTCTCCAGACCAGATATGATTTATGGGAAACAGATATAGGTTAGTGGATTGCATTTTTGTGTAGATACCCTAGTTTTATTCCTGTCAGTATATACAAATATATAATACACCCAGATTTTAAATTTCTTCAGGCACTCTTAGGTAGTGTAATTATGTGTGAATATATGTATATCGTGGTGTGTATATGTCAGATTTTTTTTTCCTGACGTAACATTTGAATAACTAAAGAGCAGGGTTTGGGGTTTTTTGGGGGTGGGGAGCGCGGATTATAGACGTTCATCCCTGGAACAAATTATATTACCCCAAATAATTGCTGTTGCTTTCCAACAAGCTAATACTGCTCCAGGCCCCCGGTGTCACAGACCCCGACCTACTTCGGAGCTTGGGCAGGGAGCCCCGGGCCTGCTGGGGAACACGTAGCGCCACCTTCCGATCGCGACCTCCAGGGGCGCGCCCCTCCCGCCTGCGGGGCCTTGGGGGACGAAGGCAAGGGGCTGGGAGGTGGGGGCGGCGCGTGGGCAGGAGCCGCACGGCGGCCTGCGCGCCTCCTCACCCCCTCCCCACATTCCTTTGTTCTGGCGAGGGGGTCCTGGCAGCGCCGAGGCCCCGCTGCGCCGCCCACCCGGCGGGGGCGGGTCCCGGTGAGGCGCCGCGCTGGGGGCGCGGAGGGACCTGCGCCGAGGGGCGCGGGTGCGCTCGGGGTTCACCCAGCCGAGGGAGGGGAGCGGAGCGCAGCCGGGGAGGGTTGGGAGGGGGGCTGGGGAGGAGCGAGAGGCGCCCAGGGCGAGGCGCAAGGAGAGGGCAGCCGGGTGGCTCGGCAGCTCGAGCGGCCTGCCTCCTGCCTTTTGCCCGGTGAGCTTCTGAGCACCGCGGACACCTTTGTTCCTGGAGCCTTCGCTGTATTTCGGAGCCAAGCGCTTCTTGATTCGTGAAGTGAGAAAGACTAAGAAAGCCTCCAAATGTCAACAGACCACAGACATTGGGGGTGGGGGCGCTCCAGCATTGATGGTGATGGAAAGGGGCGCCCCGGCTTGACTGTGGCTACAGTCGAGTTGATGTAATTTTTTTTTTTTTTTTGAACCTTTACTTCGTGCGGTCAAAGGCTAGAGTAGAAAGAACTTGGATCCCCGAGTTCAAAATAAAACAAAAATCAAAACGCCCACGTAGACGCCGCTGTCCTACTGTAAGACTACACTACTTTGATCCTGGCGTAAAGACTTCTGAGAGCGCGCTCAGCAGCTGGCTGGCAGTGAATTCGGGGCGACATCACAGGTTTCTCCGGCAGTCTGCTTTGTTGAAAAGTTGGTTTCTGTGGGATCACGTCCTACATCCGTGCCCCTAAACCAGTTTCTCGCTTGAGCTCCAGGCCACTGTCAGTATTAGCGACCAGCTTTGGCGGAGTGCTACGAGGTCAGGCTCGGAAGAGCCGGGCCCTAAGCCCCTGGCCTGTGATTTTGGGAGCTGCTGTGATCTCCACTGCTGTCCAGGGTGAACTGAGGGACTATGACCTGTGGAGCTGGGTACTTGTGAGGAGCTCAGTAAACCATTCCCACACAACTCACCAGGAACCAGATTGGTTTGTTGTTGTTTTAAATAAAAGTATTTACCTTCATTTTTGTCTGCCTAAATCTCTGTCCAGTAATTGTAAGGACTGAAGTTTGAGTTAAGTTAAAGATCCTTCTTGGGATACATTTTTGTTCTAATAAGGATTACTTTTTTTTTTTTTTCTCTCCCTCTCTCTTAAAACCGTGTGCCATTGCGTTCAGTGGTAATTTAAGTTGGAAGTGAATTCTTGACCGTGTTGCAGAGCCTCCCAGATCAGTGGGTTAATGTTTTGGGGAAGTGTTGGTAGGACACAGGGGCCAGTCAGTGGCAGGAATGATGAGATGAGTGCCACAGAGCCCTGGCTTTTTCCAGTTCCTCTGACCTCTCTGTGACGGTTTTCCCTGGCCTGATGGTCCGCACCTCTAGACTTCTGTGGCCCGAGACCAGCCAAGGTTGCTTAGACCCCCGAGCTGAGCCCTCTGGGAAGGAGTGTGTGCAGGCTGTGTGGTTGACAGCGAAGACCGTGCCCCGTGAAACTGCTGATGGTTGGCCCTTTTGATTAATACACAAGATTTCATCAGGTTGAGCCTTCTACCTGCGTCGCAGGGTGGGGCTTCCCTAAGAACCGAGAGAGGCTCCAAGGCCCTGGCGCTCGCCATCCTTCTTGCCTCGGTGCTGCCCATTCTTCAGAAGCAAAGAGCTAGTACTTCCTAGCCCCTTAGCCTGCTTGTGCCTGGCACTGTGCTGCATGCCCTTTTACAGGTGAGGGAGTGGAGGCACGGGGAGATGCATTAGCAGCCCAGACCACCAGCCTGGAAACGGGAAACGGGGTCAGGCTGTGCTAGTAACACCCCCCCATCTCCCTCCCTCCCCGGAGTGTGAATGCTAGCTCACTCTAGTCTTTGCAACAGTTTCCTTTTCTGTGTTAAAGGCTTATCTTTGCGAGTGCAATTATAACATCAGTGTGATGCAACAACCTGAAAATTAAAAACCCTTTGTTAGAGCGCTTTCCGGTGTTGAGCAGCTGCCTGACTCACCCACGGAGTGGGCATTTCTAGATGACCTTGCCTTGGTCCGTCATCGGCTCCGCGGACTGAATGTGATTGCCGCATGGAATGGAAAAGGTGCAGTCATATTGCCTCGGCTTTATTTTTACCCGGGCTAAAATCACACATACTTCATTATTTCCATTGTAATCCAGATGGCACTGATGCTGTGAGGAGTTGTTTATTTTTAATTTGTATTGAGGGAATGAGAGCACACTTGGGATTCGATTCAAAATATGACAGAAACAATGCAATTGAAGCTCCTTTAATATGCATTTCTGGGTTTTGTGAGGTGTGCCAGTATTTCACAGCATTAACACATTGTCTGATATCCTGTTATTTTCCTAAATTGTATTTGAGTTGATTTTTATCCAGATCAGACTCATTGAGAATGTCGAAAGACGTTGACCTTTGATCACAGACATTACATAAGAGTTTTTCGGTTTCAAAATGAATTTGTATTACCACTGCCCCCAATTACCTCTCAAGTTTCTTTGCAAATAACTTTCCTGTAGTTAAAAAAAACATAGTGTTTCAAAAAAAAAAATACCATTTCTCATACGGTTTTAATCAGAGAGCTTAAGGTTGTTTTTATGATAAGAAAGTTAGTGGGGATTTTCTAGATGCCATTCGTAATAATCTGTGCTTTGAGGACTCAATTTTGTTGGAGTCAGAATGATCTTTGTATTATAAGCCTTTAGTTATCAGAATATGGTGTCTTTTATCAATTAACTCTCCGAGGATCTCAACGGGCAGTTCAAAAGCCTTCAAGTAAACATGAAAACATTTTTTTAAAAAATCCGTCCTATTCGTAAGGCACATAGTAAAGTAAATGACATTTGTGATCATCAGCTCACGGGGCAAGAAAGTGAAATTAAAAAGAAGAAATCAAAAAGTCAAGCTGAGGAGAACTGGAGTGGTTCTTCAGTGTACTTAAAAGCATTCAAGAACTTTCCCTGTCCCCCGCCCCCAGCACTGTACCCACACCATTCCTGCCACCCTTCTGCGTGTTGCATATGCTCTGCTGGTGCGAACCCACGGCAGAATTTCCTGTAATGGGGGACTTCGTGATTGTTGGCGTCCCTTAGGACTTCAGGTGTTGTCAGACTGATACGTTCTCTTTGGAAGTAGCAAGGAAACTAGTGGTTCCCACTTTGAAATGACTGCACCTTTTTAAAAATGCTTTATTATTCCTCTCCCTTCTCCCCCTGATCCCCCACCATTCCTTTCCTCTTCAGTGAGGGTGTGTTTTGGTCTTTCGTTCTTCAGCCGAGCCGTTGTTTGTACGTGTTAGCATCTACGGGCTTCCCACACACGGTCTTCTGGATATTTCCACTGTGTGCTGTAGGTTACAAACACTGGCCTCTTTTATAAAAGAGTGTCAAGTGATACTGTTTCATATTTCAGTTCCTTAAGTTGTATCGGTGCTATCACAAAATGACATGTTGTCGTATTTGTTAAGATTGAATCTAATTTTTAAGTGGTCCTTTGTTGAGGATGAGAGAGCAAGAAACATGAAATATTTTCACATAGCATAAACTTGATCAGATTTTGACACATTTGTTTACAAATGCGCCCAAGTAGAAAAAGTAGGTTAATTTGTTGCTATGATAGGACCGATTTCGGCAAAGCACGAGAGTCCCTGTATGTGTGGGTTCATATCTGGGTCACGTACACGTTTCTCTCTAACATTAGAGTTCCGTCTGTGTTACTAGAGACAGAATTATATTATCGAATGGGAGGTACTTCATTGGCAGTTAGAGAGGTTTAACGTAGTTTATTTACAACCTCTGGGGCATCTGGCTGGCTCAGTCCGTAGTGTGTGTGACTCTTGATCTTGGGGTTGTGATTCCAGCCCCACGTTGGGCATAGAGATTACTTTAAAAAATAAAAGCTTTTAATTTTTCAGCCTGATTAGAAAATCCGCTTGCGACTTCAATGCTCCCTGAGTTTTTTCATCCTCACATCCCCCTTGATCGCACATGCATGTTTCTTTCCCGTTTTGTCTCTGCTTTTAAGTACTGGATGTTATTCTTATCCATGAACAGAAGTAAAGCGTTCTACTGAAACAGTCATGTCATCGATTGTTAACCTACTGCAAGAAAAGGAGGGTGACATTTTGCTAGTTTTAATAGTTTAAAGAGCTGTGACTTGATTATTTATTTTTGTACCAAAATGACATATATCTCAAAAACAAACAGCTGTCTACTTAGTGGAGAGAGTTTACAGTTTAACATAAAATGATTTTTTTTCTTTAATGGCATCTATACTGTGCCTCTGAGGGAACAAATGGCACACCCAGAGAGTGGAGGACAATGAGATAGTTCTATTTAAGAAGCGCTTCCAAGATATGGAGCACATCCAATAGTAGCTCATTTTGTGTAGACAGAATTTTTAAATCCAAATATGTAATACGAGCTATTTGCAAGAAGGCTTCCCCTGGTTCTTCTGAGAGGGGCGCGGGGGGCCAGGCCGGGCAAAGGTCTGTCTCCAGAAACAGAAGTAACCGTGTCCCTCCTTGAGGAAGAATTTGGGGGAGGCTTCATGTTGTGAACTTTTATTCTTTTTAGACTTTTTTAAACCAAATTTTATCTTAATTAAAGATCACATTAGGTCTTCTGACTTGAATACACATGACAACTCAGCGTTTACAGAACCTAACTCCCGCCTGTGGAAGGAGGTAACGTACTATGAGAGAGCATGAATTAGAGACAGCGAGCCTGTGTTAGGGATGGGAAGATCCATCAGCTGGAATGTGGGCTCTTCTGCACTTGGATTTCTCTTTTTATGCGTGTTCTTCTGAGCAGCCCTGTTATCTAACGGGGGTGATGAGGCTGGTCACGCCGAACATGCTAGCGTCCCAGAAATGGCACTAAGGGACAGTTACTCGAGAAGGGCACTTGAAGGGGTGCCCGCAGCCTAGAGCGGATGTTGGCCCGAAAGCGTGACACAGCGGCGATGTGGGCCTTAAATCAGTCCAAAGGGGCTGGTGTTTGGAGTAAAGTCCCTAGTTGAGTATAAACACCATGTGTTTGAAGGCCGTGTAAACCACCTTAGCCCGTCCTTCGAGTTTGCTGTCAGGGACATGACTAGATTCTAAGGCCCTTCTCTGCCCTTCAGCCATGTGTGATCTTGGGAAAGTCACTCAGGCTCTCTGTGTTTCAACCACCCACCGCCCCTCCATGTTGAAAATGCGTACATTTTGGTTTTGTACCCAAAAATCATAGGTGACAATGCCCCTAGCTATAGTTTTTCTTTTCCCCCATTTTAACATATAGGATTGCCAGGAGATTAAAATTTTAGCAGAGGTGAGAGTTTAGAGTGATTTTACAATTGATTGAATACTCTCGGGGTCTAAAACAACAGCCAGAGAGGCTGGAGGAAAGTTCCCGGTGGCAGCTTTGCTGCCTTCAGGAGGTTCTGGCCGCATCTCGAGGTGCCTCACTGCCACGAAAGTAAGTGACGAGTAGGCGTGTCTTCCTCAGCAACGGGGAGCGACCCAGAAGAGGAACTGGGCGTGCGCCAGAGCCCCCCTCCTCCCCCGTGCAGGCGTGGGAACTGGGCCGGGATCTGGGCTGGAGTCTGAGCTCCGCTGCTTCCCCAGCTGGGGGGCCTGGGAAGTCCCGGAACTTCTCCGAGCCCGTTCCGTCTGGAAAAGCATCATGGTGAGGGCAACGTACACAGGAGAGGCCCGGCTCACGGCTCCTACTGTGCAGCGCGTGTTCAGTAAATGGCACCTGTTGGGATTGCCTGTGTTGTCACCACACCAAGAAACCAGCAGCGGGGCTAGAAAGGATGTATGTGTGACCCGGCTGACGGAGCCCGTCGCGCGTGCCTCCCCGAACGCTGGGCTCCCCGGTCTGGCTCCTGCCGGAGACGAGGAATTCCTTAACTCTTGAGTTTGGTTTTCCCTCCCTCTTTATGTGCCCCAGTCTGGCTCAGTGCCTGGTCCACAGTCGGCGCTCCGTATGTGTCGAATAAATCAGTTAATAAGAGAAGCTCTCCATTAACAAGTAAAATGTCTTTTTTTAGAGTACATAATAATATTCGGTTAAAAAAACCATCAGAAAGTGTTTCATTTACAAAACTCTCTTAGATAAGGCAAAGGAGCACCTGCCAATCAAATGTCGCACACGTCTATGTCCAGTTCGTTGCTAGACAAAGACAATACTTTGCCCCCTGAAAAAAACTACAGACTAGTTGGAGGTCCAAAGCAAACCTGCAGAAAGATCCCGAGTACGAAATCAGCACCTTCCTCTGCATTATCTCACATGCACAATAAACCTTTTTCCCAACACTGCAAGATTATTTGATAAAAAGTGTTACAGAGGATACTCATAAGATAGTAGGTGGTGATTTGCCAGTGAGTCAGAGAGACAATTAGTATTTGCAGGTGAGGGAAGACTCCCAGATTCTAGTACATGTAGTAAAACTCACATGGGAAGAAGATTAAAAAGGAAGGAGACTTCCTGTAGGTTTTGAATGCACCGAGGAAGTTCTAGAGATGACAGAGTGGACACATAGCGCTTAGAGAGGGCTCAAAGAGATGCTAGGACAAGGGGGATACTTTTGTTAGATGGAGTGGGACAGTCTGGTGAGGGCTGCCCGCGCCACTCTGCCAGGCTCCTGGCACATGGCAGCCTTTGGACCAGGAGGCTGAAAAGTCTCTACCCCCTGGTAGCTTTGAAATGCTGAAAATGGGCAAGAAATGATGAAATAAGGAAAAGTTTAGGAAGAGTGACTAAGGCAGAATGGTGGGGCATTTCAAAAGCGTAAGTGTGGAAACTCACTAGGGAAGGCAACTGTAGAAGGAATGTGACTTTTTTTAAAGGAGGGGACACGGGGCACCTGGGTGACTCAGTGGGTTAAAGCCTCTGCCTTCGGCTCAGGTCATGATCTCAGGGTCCTGGGATCGAGCCCCACATCGGGCTCTCTGCTCAGCGGGAGCCTGCTTCCCTCTCTCCCTCTGCCTGCCTCTCTGCCTACTTGTGATCTCTCTCTCTCTGTGTCAAATAAATAAATAAATAAAATCTTTTAAAAAATAAATAAATAAAGGAGGGGACGCATTTTAAAATGCAGGGGAGAGAGTGCGTCTCCCGTGGAAAATGTATCCAGAATAATAGTGTTCAAGGAACTAGATGATGTTTAGAAAAACAGCAGTCCCCGAGGAGCTGGGGGAGGTTTGAAGGGCACCCCCGAAAGGGTCAGTGCGGTCGGCCTCCTGCTGCTGGAAGTCTGACTCTGCCTCAACACTCAGTTGACTTTAGTGATAGGGACTTGGCCAAGCTGGGCAACAGAAATCTTTACAGACAGCGAAGAGTCCACTGATAACATAGAGGAAAGATGGGTTTTCGTGTCAGAAGACGAAACCTGAGTGGGAACGTAGAAAGTAGTGTTGTTGTCCTAAGTGATAGCTAGAAGATTCCCTTTTTACACCGTCTCTGCCTGCTGTGCAGACTCCTTGCCTTCACGTCACGTTATCAAAAACAAACAGGAACTTGGTATTCTTAATCATGGGTTTCGCTAAGTCGCAACTTACTGTGTCCACGTTGGCTGAGCCTGATGGACAAAACTATGCTGTTAAACCTTACTCTTTATGATCCTGCAATTATTACATCATTTCTTCTGTTCCTTCTGGAAAAGGCACAAGAAGCTGGCAGGCTTTTCCAGCTGATAAAATTAAACTTCACTTCATTAGTCATTACAAAACTATGCACAAGAAAGGGAGAGTGACGTAAAACAAAAACATTCCATCTTTTTAATGTGGCAGGAGAGAGGGCCGTATACAGATAGCACTGAGTGAATGGTGGTCTCCTTTATGGAAGTATTACCGTTTGGGAAATCAGGCAGAGAAGCCTCGTCAAGAAACACAGTGGGATCCCAAAACCACCACAAAAAGATTGTTACTGGAACCTAATATGGGTTTATTACCTCATGTCAAGCCAAATTCAGATTATAAATATCTCATCAGTGGAAAAGGAAGCTAGCTGATGGTTCTATTTTCGAGGGTTTTTTTATATTTTGTTTGAAACTAATTAGTGAAATGGAAAGAAATTCTATAATTACGTTCTCTGGGTCTAAAATAATTTTAAGTTTCAAGAATGCATTGTACTTTAAAAAAAAAAAAAAGGTCCCTTTGAATAGTAACTGTTTATTTTAGTCCCAAACTGCTGCATAAATGAAATCTATTGGGGCAGACTTTCAGGACCAAAAAAACCCCACTTTGCACGCTTTAATCTTACGTGCATGTTTGATAAATCGATTTGAAGGAACCAAAAAAAAGAAAGGACACATCTAACGTCATAGCAGAGATGCGTCAGAAGATGTGGCTCTCTCGAGAGGCGCCCCTTACATCCGGGGTGTGGTGGACACGTGTGTGTCCACGTTAGAGTCACAGCAAAACAACCACAACTCAACCGCCTGTGTGGCTTTTGTTTTCATTTTTGTGAAGATACAGATTTTGCTTTAGAGTGTATTTTATTCCACGTAATTGCAGAATTAGTGTACGGGTATGAGAGTTGACCTGCGGAAATTCTTTTGGGGGGAGGGGCGTGTTTGCTCTGTAGCGATGTGAATGTCATGTAAAATCATTCAGAAGCACCACGATATGCAAGTACCGTTGAAGACTTAACCAAGCAGAGGCGATCTGTCATTTCCTTCCTGGGGTGTCTCGTCTCCACGTGCCCCCCCCCCATTTCTGCTCCTCAAACAGCCTTCCTCTGTTTCTCCCCGGCCTCGTGTGTTTTTGTGTCCACCGTCCTGGGCCAGTGGCACGCTGCTGAGAGGTCTCGCTGGGGACTTGTCCTCTACAGCTTACAGCCCAGGCATCGGGGCCCCATCTCCTTTTCCAGATGGCAGCCTCTTTGAGGGCACGCGCTGTGTCTTGTTCAGACCTGTATATTGTACGTGCTTAGCGTAGCTCCTTGTGCATAATTGGCACGAGGATATTTGCCCAGTGGATAACGCTGTTTTCCTGTGTTGCAGGTGACCTAGGAGGAAGACCCCTACTCCACTCAGGAAGACACGCCGGAGACATTCGTTCCGGGCAGCAGAACGGGAGAGAGAATATTGATGGCTTTTCCACCGCAGTTTTTAAAGCACTTGTGAATACTGGGGAAGGAATCTGTCCTGACTCTGATGCAGCTGAGGAAAATGCAGACCATCAAGAAGGAGCAGGCGTCCCTGGATGCTGCCGGCGGCGTGGACAAGATGACGGTGCTGACCTCCGCCTTGACCGAGGTCTCGGAGGACTTGCCGGCGGGCGAGGAGCTGCTTCTGAATGAAGGCAGCGTGGGGAAGAGCAAATCTTCCGCCTGTCGGAGGAAGCGGGAATTCATTCCCGATGAGAAGAAGGATGCCATGTATTGGGAAAAGAGGCGGAAAAATAACGAAGCCGCGAAGAGGTCTCGTGAGAAGCGTCGGCTGAACGACCTGGTTCTGGAGAACAAGCTGATTGCCCTGGGAGAAGAAAACGCTACTTTGAAAGCCGAGCTGCTGTCCCTAAAATTAAAGTTTGGTTTAATTAGCTCCGCAGCCTACGCCCAGGAGATTCAGAAGCTCAGTCACTCTACCGCCGTGTACTTCCAAGACTACCCCGCGTCCAAGCCCACCGCCAGCCCCTTCGTGGACGAGCACGAGCCCTCGCTAGTGGGCAGCGGCTGCATTTCCGTCATCAAGCACTCCCCGCAGGCCTCCCTGTCCGACGTTTCCGAGGCGTCCTCGCTGGAACACTCGCAGGATGGGGCCGCGCGCGGTGGCTGCGGGAGCCCCGAGAGCAAGTTCCAGGCCATCAAGCAAGAGCCCGTGGAGCTGGAGGGCTACGCGCGGGAGCCTGGCGAGGAGCGGGGCGCCTACCGGGCCTCCGTGTACCAGAACCTCATGGGGACCGCGTTCCCCGGCTACTCCCACTCTCCCCCTCTGCTGCAGGTCGCCCGGTCCTCCAGCAGCTCCCCCCGGACGTCCGAGGCGGACGACGGCGCGGTGGGGAAGTCGTCCGACGGAGAGGACGAGCAGCAGGTTCCCAAGGGCCCTATCCACTCTCCCGTGGAGCTTCAGCGCGCCCATGCCACTGTGCTGAAGGTTCCAGAAGTGAACTCCGCTGCCTTGCCGCACAAGCTCCGCATTAAAGCCAAAGCCATGCAGATCAAAGTAGAAGCGTTCGATCACGAGTTCGACGCCGCGCCCAAACCGTCCTCGCCTGTCGACGGGACACCCAAGAGACACTTCGAACTCGAGAAGCACGCTGCCCCGAGTATGGTACATTCTGCCCTCCCCCCTTTTTCAGTGCAGGTGACTAACATTCAAGATTGGTCTCTCAAATCGGAACACTGGCATCAAAAAGAACTTAATGGCAAAACTCAGAATAGCTTCAAAACTGGAGTTGTGGAAATGCAAGACAGTGGCTACAAAGTGTCTGACCCAGAGAATTTGTTTCTGAAGCAGGGCATAGCAAACTTATCTGCAGAGGTGGCTTCACTGAAGAGACTCATAGCCACACAGCAAATCTCTGCTTCGGACTCCGGGTGAATTACTACTGAAAAGCTCTGGCTGTTTAGAAAGCCGTCATTTGCAATAGATGAGTACGTTTTGTATTAGGCTGAATTTTCACTGGACCCGTGATGTCATTCCACTGTAACGTTCACGCGTTGTCTGCTGGGTGTCTTTTCGTGCACAAATTATTACGGAAACTAGATCGTGTTATCACTCTGCCTTGTGTATAGTCAAATAGTCCATGCAAAGGCTGTATATATTGGACATTATTTTTGTTGTTCTATTATAAAGCGTGTCAGTTACCAGTTTCAATAAAGGATTGGTGACAAACACAGAACTTCTGCTCCATCGCACTTGATTTTATGGAAGAGAAAAAGCAATTTAAGTTCCAAACGTGGATATTAAAATATTCCGTCTTTTACTCATTTGGGAAAGTTTTCTCCCCTGCATTCGGGAAAGCTGAAATGTAAGTTCACCACATAATTTGTTTTTCTTCTAGTTTGGACCGGGCTATAGTAAGTTTAGAAACATTCCAAAGAGAGGGCAAAAAAATAACAGTGACTTTTCTTGCATTTGAGACTAATTTACTAAGTCACTCCCCATTATCTATTTTTCTTTCAGTTTAAGTTTTCTGTGGTTTGTTGTTGTTGTTGTTGTTTTAAGTAGAAAGATCCAAGTTGTCTGGCACCAGCCTCTCTTAGGTCATCTCTTTTTTGAGTATGACACATTCATGTGGATAGTTGAGTCACTGACCCACTTTATTAATTAGAGGTTCTTTTCAAAGAGCGTCTAAAGACTAAGGATGAAGTCACTTTCATGTTATTCTAAGTCTTAACAGTTCTTGACTCTAACAGTCTAGGGAATTAAGCTAGTGAAATTCCATTTTTATTTAGTTTCCAAAATTTCAAAGAACCCATCAGCTATCCCATCCCAGCATGTATGGTCCGAGTATACATAATGGCTCATTATTTCCCGCTCTGCCGGTGATGAATATGAACAGTAACTCCTAGTAGAAACTATAGCGCAGAAGCCCAGAGGAACGCGTCAGTCTAAGTCAACTGATGCGAAGACGGTTACTGATGATTTGATGATTTGTCCAGCCTCCGAAGCTGCCTGTAGAAGCAGGTGTGGGGGGACCAGCTGTCTTCTGTTGCCGGAGGGGGGGGGGGCGCTATGCTGGTCCAGCCCAGCCTTCTCAGAGCTACTGTCCTCACGAAGGCTGTCTCCAGATCCAGCTCCTTCCACACTGACCTCCTTCGTGCTCTGCAGAGAGTGGAGAGGCTCGAGGCTCAGGATGTGTGCAGGGTGACTTAACCCTCACTCTGCTCGCTGCCCGAGGGGAGCCTGATTGTAACCTCCCATTTACAGTGCGGCGGTCTTTTCAGCGGACCGGTTTGAGCAAAAGCTTACTCCTTTATATTTTTAAAAGTAGCCCTTTGAATTAAAGGCAATGTTAATAATGATGTGCATCCATGCTCTCCACTCTGTCCTTTTGGTCACAGTGACTAGTTTCCTCTCTGAAATCTCCCGGCTCGTAGAGAAATATGGTTTCTTCTCAGGCCTTGACCTTCTCTCTTCATATTTTATCAGCAACTGGGTGAGGCAAACCTCAGAGGCAAACCCATCTTGGTTCAAATATTAACGAAGCATAGGAGGCCTAAAATATCGCATGGATCCCACAGCATTTGATAGCCTAGAATGGGTAAAATGAACCCAATCTGGATACAGTAGGGATACAATGTAAAGTCAGATTCCTGTGTTAAATGGAAAAAAAAAAAAAGTCCAAGTTCACAATTGGGAGAAAAACAATACAATAAGTATATGGGGGGCGGGCTTTGGTTTCCTCCGCCTAGCTATGCATCAGCTCCTAGTAGATGTCGGCTGTGTCCATACAAACGGTGCCCAAGCCTGAAGACACCTGTCTTGCTGCCCAGGGTCAGGTGTGCTACGAGGGGCAAGAGGAAACGCCCCACAGGAACCTGGCACATGTGTCAGATCTCACAGCCATGAAATAGAAGATATTAAGGAAAGTGGGCGAATTGCCCCGGAAAGAGGTGAACCATCTATACTGTGTGGTGCTGGAAGGGAGAATAAGAACAGGTAGATGAGAGCAAGAAAGGTGAATCTGGGGCGCCTGGCTGGCTTAGCCGGGGGAGCATGCAGCTCTTGGTCTCCAGGTTGTGAGTTCAAGCCCCATGATGGGGGCAGAGAGCACTTAAATAAATAAACTTACAAAATATATATTTGAAACAGAAAGGTAAGTCTGAGTTATTTTAAGGAAGAAGCAGGCACCTGTCAGAGCAGTGCCGAAGCAAAGTGGGCTGCCTGAGGCCCCGGGACCTTCCACAGTCATCACTAACAGGAGCCGTCAGGGTGAATATTTGGATTTAAACATAACTGGATGCCTTTTTCCTCCATCATTTTGCCTTATAATTTCAAGGATCTAAGATATAGTTGGAATGATGCGAAGAATGTTACTCCTTAAGAGTAAAAGAATGGCATAAACCAATTCCACACTCACCAGGAGCCAAAGAAATACCGTGTAAATATACTGCCACTTCCATCACTGTGTGCGGGGGAAACGTGACTGCCTCTCCCTCCCACTCACAGAGCTCCACGAGATCCTATCAAATGCCCGGACGCCGAATCGATCCGTAACTGTACTCCACAGATAAGAATGAGAAGGCTCAGAACGCCGCACTCCCAAGCACTCCCAGGAGGGTGGCTCTCAGGTAGGGCTTGATGGGGAGGAAGCTGCGATAGCCCAGAGGTTCCACCCCAGCCACGGGGCGCCGCAGAGAGGGGGCAGCCCGCTGACCGGCAGTGGGGTCCCAGGGACCCGGCAGCAGGAGCGGCTGTGTTTCCCCCACCTGCCCAGGAGGAGGGTCCACAGGCAGGGCATCGCCTGGCAGAGAAGGCAGGCATATGCGTCCCCGACGGGGCCCACCTAGCAGCACACGCCGTCCACCTGCCGTGTACAACAGGATCTCTCTAGTTCCTGTGCCCATTTTAGGAAGGGGAACGCTGAGACTCAGCGGCCAGCACCGGGCGCCTGCCACCAGGCAGAGGGGGGCCAGCGCACCCCGGGTGGCCCTTCAGTCCCTGCCCAGGTGGAGCCCCGCGAGATGGGAGCATCTCCGAGCTGCAGGAGCAAAGCGGGGAATCTGAGAATGGGTCCAGCTTGTGAGTGGCTTTTCTCCGTAGACTAGGAGGGCTGCTGCGGAAACATCGACTTTTCTGCTGTGTGACAGTCAGGCGAGAACCATTTTGCTTATCTTCAAGGGACAGCTACTCCCACAGAAAAGCAGCTAATGTCTGTGTCGTTTTCCCACACTCAGGTCCACACACGTGACCTCTTCCGAAGTCGAGTCACCTTCTCGGCACACAGTAATTATTCATTACAAACTGCTTTTAAAAATCGTGTTAGGTTAAAAAAAAAAAAAAACCCACTGGTAGCTATTACACTTATTTTTGAAAACTAGGAATTATCCCTCAGAAGGGACAATCATTGGCAGCACCCTCTTGGGTTTTGTTTCCGTGTGATTTTCGGGGCAGGGAGTGGGGGTTGTTTAGGAAGTAGTACAATTGCTGGAGTGATCTGAACAGGGTCCCCCAAGCTACAGGCACCAGGAAAACTAAATAGGAAAAACTTGCCAAGGATGTGAGATCTGGGGACTCAGGATGCCCGGGAGGCCAGAGGAATAAGAGACAATTCACGGTTATGGCCCGTAGAGAATGGGCATGTCTTCCAGGCAGGTGAGGTAAGATGCGACTGGTGTAAAGGCCTTGGCAGTATTTTCCACGGAGCTAGCGTGTACTGCTCCGAACAGACGCAAGGAAAAGGGAAACGGAGAACCAACGAAGCTAAGTGGTAGAAATCCAGGCAAGGGACAGCAGGCGATGTCAGGTGACAAAGAGCACTGCTTAGGGAGTCGGGAGAGCAAGCACTTACTGCCGCTGTGCCGTCATGCGGGGGGCCATCGAGGAGTGAGGGCTGTTGAGCGGATGCACTGAGTAAGCTAAGTAGCCCACTGCCGTGTCTGCTCTCTCCCATTTGTCAATCCCCTCCCTCGGCCCCCCAGAAGGAAAGGGTTACTGTGGAGAAAGTGCTTGAATAACGTCCAAGGTTCTGGGGGGTCCAGAGCAAAGCCCTTTTGCAAATGTACATGGACGAAACCCTGAGGATGGGAAGAGAGGGGACAGCAAGTCCGATGGCCTGGGACCCAGCAAGGGAGACGAGGAAGGAGGAGCCCCGGAATGGACTAGCCCTGAAGTAAGCAGATGGTTCAGTGTAACAAGGTTAAAACTCTAACGGCAGTGCCCGATTTCCCGTGAGACAGGGAACTTTCTCTCTGAGAAAATAACTTCTGCTTTGCTGCTGGGGTCACAGAAGGGCCCTAAACACAGTGGCGGCACAGGTCATGGACCCCGAGAAAGCGGTAGGTGCTTTGCAGAGAAAGTGTGAGGAGATGGGCGTGGGAGCTTGACCGGAAGAGGGTAGGGAATAAAGTGAAGGGAAGGAGGGGACAGAGGCCCAGGGAGGCCACTGATGAACATATGGTGGAAACGCTTCTCCCTGTCCTTCTCAAATGGTCAGTAAGTCCTACAGGCTCTCCAATGCTTTGTGCGAGTGGATTTTGATCATTTGCTGACTTTACATCTGGGTCAGCGCTCTGCACGGCGAGGCAGCTCATCTGGGGGGCGGGCACCAAAGGGGATGGTGAATGTGGACACCCTCAGGAACCCGAAGAATCTAGAAGGGGTCATGGACCTTGACCACCCAGGCAGCTGAGGCTTGGAGGCCACCTTCCCTGGGCCTGGGAGTTAGGGAGGCCCCGCTAACCCTCAATAAATACGAACTGCCTCTGGGTACCCAGCTTTCTCCCGCACGCAGCAAGGGAGATGAGGAAGGGGGGCCTTGCTGGGCCCCCAGGGGGAGCATAAAGATATGAGATCTCCTTTTGAGTTCTGAATTTGCTTGAGAAGGAAAGACTACAACTCTGAACGTGCTAACAGCCCATAGGCACCCTGGAGAGGTAGAAGGCAGGGGAAAGAGCATGCTAAGAAAGCAGCTCAGAATGCACACAGCAGTCACGCCGTGGACCTGCGGGCATCTCAGCCAGAGGAGAAGCTGGCTGGAGGCGGGCTGGATCTCAGCCCACGGCGAGAGCGGAGAGCTGCGATCTTCCCACCATGGGGGAAGCACGAAGTTGTGCTGCATCCCTGCAGAAGCGAATTCCTTTAGAGGATTGCCCAGACAAAATTCAAAAGTAAATGTAGACCCAGTTGCCGAAGGACCTCGAATCCCAGGCTGCAGAAATTGCCCGGAATTACCTGGGGAGTGGCTGTCAGAACTGTCATCCTGTGACCCGCTGCCGAAAGATGGGGAAGGGCAGGAGAGGGGAGAGTGGGGTGACTCCGGGAGGAGTGCATGGTGGGGTGACAGTGGGAAGGATGCTGTGCGTAGACACGCAAGCAGAAGGTGTCTGCGGGGACAGCAGATCTAGAAGCGGCATTCGGAGATTTCTGCTGCACTGATGGGATCTGTTTGGCCTTGGGGAGGGCAGCTGGGTACAGCTGTACTCTCAAGTGAGCACACATGCATGAGGCTGTAGTGCTGGAGGCCCAGGTCCAGCTTTTTAAAAAAAGGGTCCATCCATCCGTCCATCTACCTATCCATCCAGCAACCCAGAGAAAGAGAGAGAGAACAAATGTGCTAAAGTCATTTAAAACATTAGATATTAGTAAAGGTTAACGTATCACATTTTTGGACAAATAAACGTCAGAAGAATTTCCAGTATTGTCCTCACATCTTGTAAACATCCTGGGCATCGTGGCCCCACTTAATGCCCACGGCTCTGTGTCAGGAGCACAGACGCAGAGGGCTAATAGCTCTTCGTACGCTTGATGCCCTAATCGGGAATCTCATTTTAAAATTTTTGTCACGGGTGTATTTGAGGACCTCCACTCAAAGCTCTTAGAGGTTTCCGATTTTTTAAAGATATATACACATCCCTAGTTATTCTTCCCCCTGTTTCTTTTCACCAGCCTGGATTTTAGTAGGTGATATAGCATTATTGACATTTTCCAGTTTTGAACGATTTTTGACACCGATAGTCTCTTGGCATGGAGCCTGGGTTTCACAAGTGTCTGAAGACTTGCCTGTTACAAGAGCGGGCAGGAATGTCATGGGTCTGCCCAAGGTCTCCCCATGGCTGCCCCACACGCCAGCGAGCATAGTCTAATGACACGGAAAACTACAGGAAGCTGGGCTTGGAATCCATGAGTTGTGTTTATCCAGGTTTCAGACACCCCCTTATGGAACAGAAGCCCAAGGAATATAAGAGCCCCTTTTAAAAGTCCAGGGCACCTGGGGGCTCAGTCCGCGAAGCCTCTGCCTTCAGCTCAGGTCATGATCCCGGGGTCCTGGGATCCAGCCCCGCCTCAGGCTCCCTGCTTAGCAGGGAGTCGGCTTCTCCCTCTGCTCCCCCGACTCATGTTCTCTCTCTCTCTCTCGCTTGCTCAAATAAATAAATAAAATCTTGAAAAAAAGAGTGGTTAGTCCTCTGAAGGCTGGTGTTCAAATAGGCTTCAGGGAAACAATCACCTATTAACGTTTTTGTGGGGAACATCTCTGGGTTAATCTTGTAAGGAATACCAGGTGGCCTCCGAACTTAGAGCTTCTTTAAAACTACTACTGACCCCAAAGTCATTCTATTTTGTTATTTTCTGCTTCAGGTTCCGGCAGCCCGTCCAGTATTTGTAAGGCATTTGTTAGGATTCGCCATCTGCTGTTGCTCACTATGTCCTGGGCTGCCGATGTAACAAAAATGTTATTCCAAAATGCACATTTTTAAACTTCTTATCCCCTTTTTATGAATGTTTCCTAATGAATCCTTGTGAAGCCATTAAGGTAAGTATGATAATTTATTATTACGTATTTATTTTTCTATAAAATGAGAACAGCTTGTCTGTAATGGGAACAGAAGCTTCCAGAACATCTGCTTTGAAGTTAACTTTGAAAGGCCTCGCCTGGAACAATCTGTTCTCCGTGGACAGGACTCAATCATTGCTCAAGTCCCTGAGAAGCGATGGCACGAAACCAACCACTGCTGGTTTGAGTTACATTATTTTTAAGTCATTTTATTTGTGGCAGTAGATGTGCTGTTCTCGACCCGAGCTACTTTCTTCTATTCCACCACTATTCTGTCTCGGTACTGGGACTGAAGATGCCATCGGGAAGAGATACGTGTAGTCAATTCAGGGAATGCACCTCTCGTGAATCTCTGCGGGGTTCCTGCCCTTTGAGGAACTGCTGCCGTGAGTGAGAGGGTCAGGGAGCGGGGCTCAAGTAATCACGCACAACCCACAGGGGACAGATCCGCAGAGGGGCTTCCGTCCTGTGATCAGCTGCGGGGACACTGCGCTCACAGCGGATCTGACATGGGGCTTCCTCGGTTAACTTTTTCAAATACAAATGCGATCAAAGCCAGTCTTCTGGTTTCTTGCCATGGAGACTCAGCCTGGCTGGTCAAGGTGTGGTCTAGCTCCAGCAGTGAGAACCTGACACCGAAGCTTCTAGAAACACAGACGCTTGGGCCCCACCCGGAATTAGAATGGCATTCCAGTAAGATCCTTAGGTGATTCACGTATCCTCACTGAAGTTTGAGAAGTATGATCTATAGGAGTAGATCCCAAACTCTGTCTTGGTGAAATTAGTGGGAAAGGGCGAGGACAGTGAGTGTTTCATAAAGCTAAATAAATGCATCCAACTTTTTGGTTTTTGTCGTAGAAAGTTAAGACTCTCCTACGTTCTTGATGGTGTTCCTTGTATAAATCGATGTTGAATTACAGATGATAGTAGTTTCGTTTTTTATTTAGTAAAATAAAAATCCAGCAATTGTGTGTCAGCTTGTCAGCTTTCTATTAATTTTTATTTACCTGATAAGAGACATGCAAACACCTGGGAATGTCTGGAATACGGAGCAAAGGCCCAGCTCCCTCACGCGTGCGGAAGGCTCTCTGGGACCGTCACCCACCCCGCCTCCCATCACCCTCCAGTCCTGTGCCACCATGCGCTGGTCTCCAGCTTGCACAACTCGGGACATCACATGTGAAGCTCCTTCTGCGGCAAATCCCAGGCTCTGTGTGACAAGCTCCTTCACGGTCAAGCTCCGCTCAACTTCCGCCACACCCGTGAGGTCCTTCTGAATGGTGCTGCCACGTGCTTTTCACATTGTACGAAATGTGGGCGTGTTTAGGTGACTGTTGACACATCTGGACTGCATGCCCCTTTAAGCAGATGCCATGTCCCCACTGCTGTCTCCTCAGCCGCTTAAAGACTGACACGCACCGCCTCAGCAAGTAGTTGCTGGGTGGTTGGACGGATTTGGGAAGAAGCAACATCCGAGGCAGCCATGCGTAAATGCCCCATCCGACAGGATGAAGACAGCCGACGGGAAGTCTCCTGACCCAGGACAGCAAATCTGCTCTTGGTCTGCCTCTCGCTTGCCGTGGGACTCGGGGCGTGTCGCTGAGTCCCTCGGTGCCTCGGTCTCTCCGTCTGTGAGGCAGCAGTACCTGACTGACCTCGCCTCACCGAATTATCCTGCCCGTGAAGATGAAAGAATTATGGAAGAACTTCTACAGGTTAAAGCTGAAACATGAAGCAAATGCTTAGGTGTAAATCTGAGTGCCGAGAGCGTGAAGACGCACCCAGCTGAACGCACAGGACGGGAGAGCAGAACGGCCGCCGTCCAGGGCCATGGCCCGGGGACGGGGGGACAGTCAGGTGAAGGGACACACACACTTCCGGCTGTAAGATGGATGAGGTCTGAGGCTCTGACAGAAAACATGGCAGAACCGAAATGTGCTGAGAGAGGAGAACCTCAGTGTTCTCGCCCCCCCAAAAGCAAGTCTGTACAGTGAAGGATGTGACGAGTGATTCACGGGGGACTCCTCTCACAGTGTGTACGCACGTCACAGCGTCACATCGTGCACTCTGCACTACGGTCGTGCCAGTTACACCACAGTAAAAGCGGAGGAGGGAGAGAACGAAGATGTACCAGATGCGAATATTAGGGGACGGTTAGCGTGCTAAGGCCGTCACGGCAAAGCCCACAGCCTGGGCGCGCAGACCATAGATACCATTTCTCTCCGTTCTAGACGCTGCAGGTTTGAGGTCAAGGTTGGCTTCTCCTGAGGCCTCTCTTCCTGGCCTGGGGACAGCCGCCTTCTCCCTGAGCCCCACATGGTCCTGTCTCCGTGTGGGCCTGTATCCTAATCTCCCTTTCACACTGGGTTAGCACGCACCCTAAAACAATAACTCGTTTTCACTCTGTTACCTCTGCGGAGACCCTGCCTCCAGTCTGAGGTCTGGGGGTGGGGGGACAGGGCTTCAACACATGCATTTGGAGGGGACACAATTCAGCCCATAAGTGACTGACTTAATTTAGCATCGTAAGTATTCGATGGAGCTTTTATAAAGCTAGGGCTTATAAAACCTCCCACTTGGTTTATCCACTCCACAGATGCAGCCAATTGTTATGGTTTCCAACACTGTCCAATAGAAGGTTACTTTGGAAATGCAGACACCATTAAATTGGCAATGGTGATCCGAAGCAGTCCTCCCCCATAAGTGGGATTCCACTCCAATGTGACTCAAATAGATAAAGACGTGTCTACAGTATTTTTCAAGTTATAAAGCTATAAAAGAAACATACAAGTATAGAAAGAAAATGTTAAGGCTTCCACTTCTCCAATCTGATCCTTGTCAGATGACCAGTGTTAAGCAGGTCAGTAGTGTGTATTTTTCCACATTAAAAACGCCTGCATGTGAAAACGGACACAGACATATGCACACATGGGACCGATATGGAGGTATTTTCACACCCATTTCACTTTTATCAGTAATCTATCATCAAATCTCAGTTTCGTGCTGTAATTTCAGTGGAAGTGTATTTAACCGCTCCACATCACATTTTATCAACACATCTCAGTGGGAGGAGGGGCATGGCACGCACCTTCCACTCGCTGGTAACAGCTGGAAGTCCTGCGGGATTTCTTTCTAGTGCAGACTTCGCTGGTTGGCCGCCTGACCGCTATGTCCAGTGCCCTGTCCTTTGATAGAGAGGTAGGAACAAAAGGGAGGTCCACTTTCCCAGACTCCCTTGCAGTGAGGGGTGGAAATGGGACCTGATCTGTCAGTGAAATATAAGGGAAGTCGGCTGTAGTTTCTGAGAAAGATCTGTGTCTCCTGATAGAATGGAAGGTGTCCACAACGCTCTTCTCTGCCATGAAATAAAGCTGCCTGAGGCCACCGGGCCTATGGGGGAGGGCCCAGAAAACAGCAGGGGTGCTCCAACCTCCAGAAGAGCTCCCCAGGAACTGGACCATGTCGAAATCAGGGACTTGTGTTCATCAAAATACAGCAGCAGGTGAATGAATTGTCAGTCCGTAGACTGGATGGTCTCTGCCAGTGCCCACAACCAACAAGAGAGTCATAATCAGATTCTACTCAAAACTCATCCCAGGCATAAGGGGTGCACTTCACCGCAGAGGAGAGCCAACTGCCTAACAGGCATACGAAAGAGTGCCCAGCATTCTTCGTTATCAGAGAAATGCAAATTAAAGCCACAGTGAGATCCTCCAATCACCCACCAGAATGCCTAAAATCAAAAGGCTGAAAATACCAAGTACTGACAAAGATACGGAGCGAGTAGAACATTCATACCTTGTCGGTAGAAATGTAAGTTGGTATGATAAATTCAAAAACTATTTGTCAGTATCTACTAAGGATGGGCATATATGCAAATCTCACAACCCAGCAATTTTGCAGACACATGCCCAACACAAATACCTGTATGAGTGTTGACAGCGACATTAGTCATAGCCCCAAACTGGAAATAACCCAAGTATCCCTCAACAGTGAAAGAGATCAATCAATCCTGATAGTCTCACACAGAGAAGTATTGTACAACCCAGGAGAAGTCTGAAGACGCATGAACAACCTCAATAAATCTCACAAACATAACACTGCAAAAAAAAGAAGCCAGACTTAGAAGAATATACACTGTATAATTCTATTTACATAATTTTTTTTTTTAAACTCCTGTATGGTGTTAGAAGTCAGAAAAGTGTTGGTTTGGGGGGAGAAGGGAGATGTAGCACTGGGGAGAGGGGATGCTGCCAATGCGGGGATGCTCCTGACCTGACCTGGGTGGGTTCACTTTGTGAGGACCAATCCCGCCGTGCAATTATTATTCTGTACTTTCTGTGCCTCTTATACTTCCTCCAACACAGTTTTTGGCTAAAGAAACTGCACTTAAAAATAGAGGAGGGGAAGTCTGTGTCCCAGGCAAAGTATCTGAACTTTCTCCATAGGAAACAGGGAACTGGGGGCGCCTGGGTGGCTCAGTCAGTTAGTGTCTGCCTTCAGCTCAGGTTGTGATCTCAGGGTCCTGGGATCGAGCCCCATGTTGGGCTCTGCACTCATTGGGGAGTCTGCTTCTCCCTCTGCCCCTCTCCCTGCTCTTGCTCACTCTCTCTCCTAAATAAATGAATAAAACCTTAAAAAAAAAAAAAGAAAAGAAAAGAAATGGAGAGTTGGCAAAGAGTTTTAAGCAGGAGAGTGGACTCACTGGGCAGCAGTGAGGGGAAGAGGTCGTTTGGAAGATCAGTCGGGGCGGTGACAGCAGTATAGGAGGAAAGAGAAAAAGAGGACTCGGTCCAGGGCTGCTGCAGTGCGGGTAGGAGCCTCACCGGGAGGAAGAAGGGGGAGCCCGCAGGATCTCAGCGAGCAGCTGGGGTGGGAAATGAAGGGCAGGCAAGAGCTGAGAACGGAACCGGGGTTTCTGGCCAAACGTGGCAAGACGTAGAGGATGCAGTCAGGAAGGAGACGTGTCCCCACTGCTCCAGTCACTGCTGCCCCAAACAGGCATCACGGAGGTGGCCCGCCCCCACGCTCAGGTCCCCTTCCTCACCTCCACTGTCCTCCGCCATCATTTTCTCGGTGTTGCCCCAGCCTGGCGGAGGGCGCCAAACACAGTCTCTGGGTAGGAGACCCCGGCCCAGAACCTCAGTCTCACGGCCAAGCCGGACTTGCGGTGTCTCTGTCCCTTTAGGACATCCACTGTTTTATTGTCTTTACACCTCGGTGTTTGTAACATCCATCGAAGGAATGCCGATCTAGCAGCAAGGAGACACGGCGAATATAAAGCCCACATAAGCCAGTGATCCAAGAGCAGCACCCAGAGCAGCGGGACCGAGAGGCCCTCCACGAAGTGAAAGCAGCCCCCGGACGGCAGTCCCGCTGGAGTAAGTGTTCACGCCAAAACACGCAGCCTCAGCCTAACTATCAGGAAATAACCAGAGAAACCCGGAATCCAAATATTCTACAGGACAACTGGACTCTTCAAAAAAGGGAATGTTTTTAGAAGCAAAAAAAAAAAAGAGTGGGTGATGCTCTAGATTAAAACCAGCCTAACCAAGGGCCTAACCAAGAGCAATGTGTGCATTTTTACTAGAAAAAGGGCCGCAGAAGACCTGCCAGGACATCCTAAGTACAGGTGATGTTATGGGACGCTTATCAGGTGTCTGGTGTGATACTGGGCTCACACAGGGCGGTTTCCTCATTCCTAAGAAAGACGTATGTAAACACGTGAGGGTGAAATGTCATGACGTCTGCAACTTCCTTAGAAAAACAAATGTTAACAACTGGTGACTATACCTTTTGCCAGGTAACAAATGGGTAAAAGGTATAGACAGGTGTTTGTTGTGCCCTTCTTTCGAGTTTTCTATAGACTAAAAATTTTTCAAAGGAATTTTAGGAAGAAGAATCTCCCAAGTATTGCACAATGAAAAATAAAACGTAGTTTTAAAAAGAGATTTCACCTTGAAACGACAGGGACCGTAAGACGCTGCTCCACAAATAAGGCAAACGGCGAGGTCTGCGGTTTCCTCTGCACTCTGAGCAGTGAGCGCGGTGAAACGCAGGGAAACGGCGTAGAAGGCCGCAAAAGCCAAAGAAATAAAGATGCGACAAGTAGCTTTGACACATGGCCAGGGAGAGAGTGAGAACAAATCCCAGATGAGCAGACAGAGAGGCGGAGACCCTCCCACGAAGTGAGAACACAGGGGTCAGCAGAGCACCCCCGGAACAGAGGCAAACTCTTGGAAAGAAAACCTCGAGGACGTTTCCAAATTGGAAGCAGGACAGGTTGGAGCGCGAGCTCCCACCCAGGCCCCACGAGCGATGAGACTTTGGGCACGGTTTTCCTTGCCACTGTCCACATTTCCGTTTCCGTTGTAACCCGTGAGGGTTAGAATACACACCCCCGCGGCTGCGGAGAGAGCTATGTTCAACACCTAGAGAGGCACCCGGCCGCGGGGACGATGAGCACGGGGGTACTTCCCAGGTTTTCTCGCGGGGTGCCCAAGAAGGCAAAGGAATGATCACGCTGAATGACCAGTCGTCGTCCTTACTGAAGTCTGGTGACACACGTGAAACATTCTGGTGAGGTCGTATTGTTTAAACAGAGGTGTGCTGCACTGAATGAGAATTTTCACCTTCGTGTGTAAATTGCAAAGATGTTTTCTTTGTGGGGGGAATAGGGCACAGATGCATGGGGGACCTCAAACGCATTTTCCTTAAAACAAAAACTGGCCAACTCCATATTAGAAAGATACTGAGAAGATCTGAAAATACATCAGGTGTGTTACCACATCCCTTTGTATCCCGATCGCCTTCCTCTTCAGGTTTTGGGTTTGGGTTTCTTTTTCATTCTATTTTAGAGGAGGTGGGGTGGCCCAGAACCTCATAGAGTCGTCCAGCTGTGGCTGCTCCCCGGCATGATCACATTCTGTTTCGTGTCCAAAGCCATCTTCTTCCCCAGGAAGGAACTTAGGAGGTCGGCGGGGGTGCCCGGACAGAACACTCTAGAAGCCGCAGGTGCGCGGAGAGCCTGCTCCCAATGCCGGCGGAGACTGGGATGGCCACGGCCACCCTCATGCTTCCTTCTGCCCCCACTTCTGGACAGCTGTCCCCTTGCTGGGACGCCAGGGCTGGAGGGAGGAGGACGAGGTCGTCCAAGAGGCCGAGGAGGGCCGTTCAAACGATCAGATCGGCGAAGTTGAACAGGCAGGAGATCCTTCTCGTTCGTGTTTTTCCTAAAGCAGGAAGAAGCTTGAGAGAAACACCTGAGCAGTTACAAACACTACAGGAGCTCTTCTTGGAAAGAGCTGAGTTGCAGAGTGAGCTGGATGTAGCAACGCGATGTGGTTTCAACGCGCTGAGGGTGCAGGCGCGGCCACAGGGCCGAGAGGCCATTTACACGGGGGAGTGGGGGGGTCGCGCTCCGCCTTCTGTGTCGGCTGGACCGGATCCCGGGGCGCCGGGCATTTGGCTAAGCATTTCTGAGCGCGTATGTGAGGGTGCTTCGGCAAAGATTCACACTGGAATAAGGAGTCGACTTCAACAGTAAAGCAGACTGCCCTGCCCAGTGTGGGCGGGCCTCGGCCGATCCGCGGGAGGCCCCGATACAGGCTCCTGTCCTTGGGCTGGGAGCTCTACCACCGGCCCCCCGAGTCTCAGGCCTGGGGACTCGGGCTGGACGGTGTGCCACAGGTTCCAGGGTCTCCAGCTTGCGTCCGGCAGGTGTTAGCAGTTCCCAGTCTCCATGACTGCAAGAGCCAGTCCCTCCGATAAACATCTCTCTCTCCCATACACGAGATGCGTATCTGTCACGCAGACATGTGCACGGATGTAGCTCTAAATACAGATCTATCCTTCGGGTTCTGTTTCAGGTTCTCTGGAAAACCCTAATACGAGGTTTAGGACTCAGAGCGTATAGACTGCAGTTGAAGCCGCGTTTATGGGTGACACCATCCCAGGAGGGCCCGTCGGGAGCAGAGAGGACGGCACCGGGGGCAGCAGCCCCAACATCCACACTGGGGAGCAGGAAAGGCCTATAAACGGTACTGGGAAGGAGAAGCCAGAGGGGGAGGAGCAGAACCCAGAGTAGTACCACAGGAGAAAACTGGGAGGAGATGCACTCGAACCTGGATTTGGACCCTCCCCTTGCTAACTTCAGACATTCAAACTGCCAATTTTCCACACTGACTTGCTCAATCTTCGTAGCTTCTCTATATTTATCTGAAATGTCACTGCCTGGGGGAGTTGCAGATGGAAATGGAATATTGCTTCTTAAAATGTTTTCCTCCGAGGCTCCGTGGGGAGCTGGCACGGTGCCAGAAGATCCCCGCTCAGACCACTAGTCGCTGGCGGGGGAAATGCAGCCCGTGAGGGGAGGGCGGGTCGGGTGGGTGTTAGCAGCTCTGAGAGCAGAGGCCATCACACCACGGCTCCTCCTTCTTGGAACAACATGAACTTCACGCTAGCCCTTAGGACGAGACCTTGTTCAAAGGGGTGAGCCGGAGTTGAATGAAGCCTTCCCAGCTGCCTTCTGGGTTACGGATAAATCCAGAATAAAGGAGCAAGGCAAGGAGCTCCACGGCGAAGCAACCAGACAAAATCAGGAGGTGGCACATTCAACTACAACTGCCTTCACTAGACTGCGGAACTGTCCCTCCACAGAGTCAGGGTCCTATAGCAAGCTCTTGGGGGTGGGGGCAGGAGGGGACTCTGTTTTATTAAGAGAGGTTATCCTAGACAGAGTAAAGCAGGACCTTAGTTGGAGCCTGGTGTGTACCCAGAAAGGAAAGTTCTGAAATAATTGGAGAACTATGACTTGATATTAGAGATACTGGGACACTATTAATTTGGTTAGCTATGGCAATGGTCATGTGATTATCAAGTAAAAGTTTCTTTTTAATTAAAAAGAATGTATACTGAAGTAGTTAGAGGTGAACTGCCAAAATGTCTCTAGCTCCCATTGCCAATACTGCAGAAAAAAATGTGGGGGAGGGATGTCTTTATTGTAAAGAGATCCACCACACAATATTTATATGTCATGTCTATAGTTTACATTAAACTATTTCACACACACACAAATTAATGAAGCAAAAAGAGCAGAATTAAACACTACTAATGTTCACCGACACCTGGTTCCCCCTACTTTCGGATGGCCTGGGGAATTACACTCCCCCACGTTCTTGAAGTTAGTGTCCTAGCGGCCAGGTCATCAGATCTGCCAATGGAACATGAGCAGAAGTACAGAGGAACATCAAGGGCAAGCATCTCATCATCTTCATTGACTGTCCAGTCTGCTCTGGGCCCGCACAATAGCAAACTCAGAAGTCTCTTGTTTAACGTGGGTGTCGTAAGATCATCGGGACTCTATCAACCTACATCCCCAAGCAAGGCCCCTCATCTTCCCACCAACCTGTGCGGGACATAGAGCAATAAATTCAGTTGCTTTAAAAGCTGCTGTAAGGCCAATGAGGGTTTTTGTTACTTAGGTATAACATGGCCTTTCCCGACCGATACAGTTAACAACTACTAAAGCTAGGGGTCAGGTTGATTTTATTATTCTACTTTCCTGGAATTGTTTACAATAAAAAGTTCAAGTAGTGATTTTCTTTGAAAATGAGATTCTATACTGGTGGTATGAGTCCAGGGAGATGATTAATGTCTTCTTTGGGATGCTGGAGCCAACTCTGTGCGGTCAGAGTAAATATTTTGGTACAGTGGAAAGAGTCAGGACCTGGTGCTATTTTTTTTTTTTTTAAGATTTTATTCATTTATTTGAGAGAGAGAAAGCAAGCATGAGCAGGGGGAAAGGTAGATGTAGACGGAGAAGCAGACTCTCCACTGAGTAGGGAGCCCAATGTGGGGCTCGATCCCAGGACCCCAAGATCATGACCTGAGCTGAAGGCAGATGCTTAACCGACTGAGCCACCCAGGCGCCCCTGGACCTGGTACTATTTCTGATTGGCAAGAATCAGGTTCTTTGGATTTCAGTTTCCTTTTCCATGAAATGAAGAGTTTAGATAACACGCCCTCTGAGCTACTTGCCAGTTCTAAACGGTAATAATTAAGCAATCTAGGCGCCTATCCAATTACTTTTTTTTTTACCTTTTTTTTTTTATTAACACATAATGTGTTATTTGCCCCAGGGTACGTGTCTGTGAAACATCAGGCTTACACATTTCACAGCACTCACCATAGCACATACCTTCCCCAATGTCCATAACCCAGCCACCCTATCCCTACCCGCCCCTACCCCCCAGCCACTCTCAGTTTGTTTCATGAGTTTAGGAGTCTCTTATGGTTTGTCTCCTTCCTGATCCCATCTTGTTTCATTTCCCTCTCCCACCCCCCACGACCCCCCGCCCTGCCTCTCAAATTCTTCATATCAGAGAGAT
>CM052892.1:79284391-79336929 GCA_028534135.1 Potos flavus | reverse complement strand
GCTCTATTTTCAACTTTTTGAGGAATCTCCATACTGTTTTCCAGAGTGGCTGCACCAGCTTGCATTCCCGCCAACAGTGTAGGAGGGTTCCCCTTTCTCCGCATCCTCGCCAACATCTGTCGTTTCCTGACTTGCTAATTTTAGCCATTCTGACTGGTGTGAGGTGGTATCTCACTGTGGTTTTGATTTGTATTTCTCTGATGCCGAGTGATGTTGAGCACTTTTTCATGTGTCTGTTGGCCATTTGGATGTCCTCTTTGCAGAAATGTCTGTTCATGTCTTCTGTCCATTTCTTGGTCGGATTATTTGTTCTTTGGGTGTTGAGTTTGAGAAGTTCTTTATAGATTTGGGATACTAACCCTTTAGCTGATATGTCATTTGCAAATATCTTCTCCCATTTTGTTGGTTGTCTTTTGGTTTTGTTGACTATTTCCTTTGCTGTGCAAAAGCTTTTGATCCTAATATCAAATTACTTTTAAATGGCTAGAAACATATATATGTATTATGTGCCAATGATTTTAAATCTATTTGCTTTTTCTTAGAACTTAAATTTCTTTTTTGATCATGTTAACTTTGTTTCTCATGTAGATACACTGCCGAGGAAAAAAATTTTTAAGAAGATGGTGACTTTGAGGGTGAAAGCAAATAAATTTTGTCTTCCCATCTCAAAGCATTAGTCACATAATAACCCATACAAGAACTCAGTACACATGAAGCACCTCGGAGAGGCACGGGGCCAAAAGCATATGGTATGTGTGCGTTCATAGAGGTAACGCTGTTTACAGCTCTTACTCGGAAGAAGAAAGCTGGAGCTATTTTAAGTGTCAAAAGTAAGGATTTCAGTGGTATTTTAAGGGAATAAATGCAGTACTTAAACAGAAAGAGCAACCGACAAGATATGGGAATGATACCCTCCGAGAAGAGTTGCGGTGACCAGAGGTTGGAAGCGGAGAGCTCCCAACGTCACTGGTTTCTAAGCGGAGGGAGCTTGCTGGGGTGACGCTCTGGGCCCTTCCACCCCTGCCCTGCCCCAGGGAAGAGAAAGGGCTCCTCTGACGGATCGGATCAAAGTCAGGAGGGTGGTTCTGTCATCGCGATGGTTCCCTGCGGCGGGAGGGGGTCCGCGGGAGCTGTGTCTAGGCTGGAGGGCGAAGCAGCTTCTTGACTTGGGTACTGGTTTCAAGTATATACCTTACAAAAACTCATTAGGCCACGTATTTGTTTTTTTTGTCATTTTCTGAATCTTTACTTTTTTTTTTAAAGATTTATTTATCTGAGAGAGAGAGAGGGAGAGAGGTGTGAGAGAGAGAGAGAGAGTAGGGCGGAGGGCAGAGGGAGAAGCAGACTCCCCGAGTCTGATGTGGGGCTCAATCCCAGGGCCCTGGGATCATGACCTGAGCCGAATGCAGATGCTTGACCAACTGAGCCCCCCAGGCACTCCTGAATCTTCACGTTATAGTAGAAAGATTTTGATTGGTCATTTGGGAAGAGGGAACTAAGTGTCGCTGGCTTAGCCCTTTCCTTTTCTGTTTTCTCTCTGTGGGTTGTACCTATCTGGAGAAATGAGCTTTCTCTGCTCCTCCATGCTTGGGGTCTTAGGGGACCCAGTCCCTCACAGATGGGAGGCAAACGAGACAGCTCCAGGGTCTGTTCAGTTTCGTCAGGGACTAAGGAAGAGGGTCTGGTTCTGGAGCCTGGTACGAGCCAGCACATTTGGCTGCAGATGGAAAACCACATTTGCTAAGAGCCCTAACAGCAGTCAGAGAAAGAGGGGAGACCCCCTAATAACACAGACATGGATGTTGACTCTCCCACCCCCACCCCTTTTCTCGGCAGGTTGGGGTGGGGGAATCTGGGTGTAATGTGTATTTTGGTCTCGTCTGTTACTATCCAGTGCTGCTGGCAAAGATGAGAAAACAAGCAAAGGGGAAAGGTGTCAGCTCGGTCAGTATCAGCACATAGGATGCCAGCTGTCGGCAGCATCCCTAGGTATGTCCGGCAGATGGAGGTTCATAAGCAGAGTGTGTGCGTCAAACACGGACGGAGAGGGAACGGAAAGACGAAAGGGTACCTGCCATTCGAGACTCTAAATGTCCATGAGGTTTTCCCTTCAAACACCCTTTGTGGCCCTCTGTGTCCTCGGCCTGAGAAACGCAAATGTAACCCTGGGCCACTCTGCGGGGTCCCTGGCAGTCATGATGGGAAAGGGATGCCTGGCTGAGTGCCCTCCTCTGATGGGGTCTCCTTGCTCCAAGGTCAACACAGGGCTGGGACGCTTCGTGCGGCAGAGACACACAGACACAGAGCTGACATTAACACAGTGCAGCCAGGATTCGGGGAGTGAATTCCGCCGCCCCACTTGCACCCTTCCCTGCGTCTGCTAATGAACCCTATTTCTTTCCCTTTGTTCCTCGCCGTGTTTTAACTGACTTCACATTCTAAGTGCTTGGAGTGGCTTAATTTGGCCAATGAGACCTTCTGTGCTGGGACGTCTGGGATGGCTTGGCTGCAGGTGTCCAGTTGACGACGAAGATGGGATGAATCCCTACTAGGTACAGGGGAAGAACCAGGTCACACTGCAGAAATGCTCTGTGAAATTAAAGCACTATTTAAGAGGAAAACCGTCAACCTAGGAGACTGTGAAAAACTGACTAGTCTAGCATAAAAAAAGGCATTAAAGCAGGAGATTAGGAAATAAATCCAGGTCAAAACTCAATGGAAGCATGATCAAATCTATAGAAAAAAACCCCCCAGAAAACCCAAAGCCAAAGGCGATGTCCTCGGGGTTGGGCAGCTGTGAGGAGCACAGGTGTGCGGGAGACGTCCGGCTGGAGCTGCCCCCACAGGGTCCTCTGACACCCCAGCTCCCCACCCGCCTGGGGCAGAGAGAGGACCGCTGTGGTCAGCGGCGCAGACTGGGACCCGCAAGTCCGAAAGCACTGCCTGTGGCCCTGTCACCCGTCACGAAAACGAGGAACTTACAACAGGTCGGACTCCAAGGAGGAAAGAATTATTGGATCAAGTCTCGGGAAACATCACGAGTTAACAGTGAGGGAAAGAAGGCGCTGGCCCCGGCCACTGCGTCACTGTAGGTTTGCCTTTCCAAGAATGTCTTACAAATGGAATCACCCCACACTTGACGCCCTGAGCCGGGCCCCCGAGACGGACCCCACGAGCTGAGTGTGTCAGTCGTGGGTCCCTTCTGGTGGCCGAGCAGAAGCCAGTGGCGCGGCGGTCCCACCGTCTGTCCATCCTCTCACGCGCCGGAGGACGTTGGGTTGTGTCTGGTTTTTGACGATTACGGGTAGAGCTTGTTCAGGTTTCTGTGTAAAAAGGACATTTCATTTCTCGAGGGTAAGGTCCCAGGAGCGGGATGGCCGGGCCATCCTGTGAGTGTCCGCTGAACTCTGGGGGGCCCTGTGGAGCCCTCCCCGGGGCGCGTGCCCCCTCCTGCACCCCCAGCTGCGTGCGGGGTTCCATATGCTCCGGATCCTTGCCAGCACTTGATGTCATTGGGGTTTTTCGCTCCAAGCATCCGAATAGGTGTGTTCTGGTTCCTTCTTATTCTCTTTTTTTTTTCTCTTTCTTAGGAAACTTTGGGGATTCACTGATCAACAAAACAAACCAAAAAAACAAAACTCTGTCACTTGTTACGTACCAGGAAGAAAAAGTAGGGAACGTGGCTGAGGGGAAAAATCTGCACAGCTGCAGAGCAACAAGAGTCATCAGACATCATCAGAAGGGCTTTAGGACCAGATGTTATGGAGGAAATATGCAAATCATGGCGTGCTCTCGCTGATGGGAAGAGCACACAGAGCCAAGGGTGCATTCGGGTGTTGGAGGTCCGTGTTCTCACCTCCAGCAACCCCTCTGTGAGGTTGTGGGAAGACCCCGGGGCCGAGAGTGGGGACCCTCATGACGGCAGGTCGTCCTGTGAGCGAGCCCCTCACTCTCTCCCACCGTGAATCCTTTCAGCTAGAAGTTTCTGACGACCACGCTTTCTTATCTCTGTTTCATGCCGGCAAGTGGGCTTTGGGGCTAAAAGTCTGTCCCAGTCTGAATCTGCATGGACACCAATTTCACATACGCACACATGCTCACACACACACACACACACACACGCACGTGTGCTTGGACAGTATGTTGGCTGCGACAACAAATGGAGACACTAACTGGAAAACAGCGAGAAACACTGACAACCACTAGGGCTGTGGGCCACATGTACCCCTGGCCAAACGTGGGGGGACCCAGGCTCTCGACTCCAATACAACAAAGAGACACAGTGCAGCGCCGCCTGGACCAGAACAGGCAGCAAGCTGTTCCGTGTGGGGCGACCACCTCACCTCCCAGCGACGGGGCCTGCTGGCGGTGACGATCCTGAGGGGAATCCCCTGGGCCTTGGGCCCTCTCTGGCCTGCTCCGGCGCTGACACCCAGCTTGCCTGGAAGGCCTCCATCCTTCACCCGCCGCTGCAAGCCCACAGTCGGCCAGAGGTTGGGGAGATGACCAAGTTGGCTCAATTACGAGCTACGGCTGAAGGCATCGTCGCAACAACGCACAGTCGTATTTTGCACTGAGCCCTAAACAATACCAAGTGGTCTAATATTTGGTCTGCAAATTGACAGACTATACACTGAGATGTTGTCGGCAATGGGGTCGAGCAATACAACTAAAAGTCACAACCTCTCCAAGGGGTGGGTGGGATGTGGCCCAACGCACACCTTCAAGGAACTCTCTGGAGCCATAACACAGGAGGTGATGGGCGAAGGGGCTCAGAAAGGAAAGAAATACACTGGGTGGACAAGACACTCTATCTCACAGAAGACAGCCAATTGTGCTCCTGAAACTTCAGAACACTGAGGAAAAAATTCTTTCATAATGAGGGCTGACCAAAGACACATTGCCGACCAAGAGAGCCATCTTTACAGCCGTCCAAGGGAGTGAGCCTTCCATCCGTCCAGGGAGACACGGAGTCATGAGATAAAGCGAGCCGGATGTGGTGGACGGGTTATAGGCAGACATCACACAGAGCGAGGGAACACCGTCTCACTATCGTGGTACAAACTCACGGTTCGCAGGGGCCGTCCCTCCAGCTGCTGTCCAGACACATCTCCCCAGCGACAGCGCCGGCCGGGCGGGCGTGTGTGCGCGAGGCTTCTGCTTCTCCTCCTCTCCAAGTACACGAAATTCCTTTGACTCCTTCGGCCTAGAGAGAGTTAAGGAGCACCAATTAAAAATAGGTGGGAACATAAACCAGTGCAAACACTGTGCAAAACAGTACGGAGATTCCTTAAAAAAATTAAAAATAGAACCACCATCTGATCCAGTAATTCTACTACTGGGCATTCACTCAAAGAAAATGAAAACATGAATTCCAAAGATACACGCATCCTTATGCTTACTGCAACATTATTTACAATAGCCAAGATACGGAAGCAACCAAATGTCCACTGATGGATGGATGGATAAAGAAGAGGTGGCGTGTGTGTCTGCGGACACACGCACACACACACACACACACACACACCCCAGAGTATTCCTCAGCCACAGAAAACAATGAGATCTTGACATTTGTGACAACATGGTTGGACCTAGAGGGTGTTACACTAACTGAAATAAGTCAGACAGAGAAAGGCAAGTACCATACGATTTCACTTATATGTGGAATCTAAAAATCAAAATAAACAAACAAAGCAGAAAGAGACCCATAAATACAGAGAACAAACTGGTGATTGCCAGAGGGGTAGGAAGTAGGGGTAGAGGGCAAATGAAAGGAGATTAAGAATAAACTTGCAGTTATAAAATAAATAAGTCATGGAGATGAAAAGTACAGGATAGGGAATCTAGTCAATAATATTGTAACGACCTTGTATGGGGACAGGTGATGACTGCACATACCTTGGTGAGCACTGAGTAATGGACAGACTTGTCCCATCTCTATGTTGTGCATCTGAAGCTAATACAACATTGTATGTCAACTATACTTCAATTGTAAATAATTGTAAATAAAAATTTTAAAAAAGCTTAAAAAATAAATTAAAAAATAGGTTATAGCTCAAAAACAAAAAACAGGGTGCACAACAAAGTAAACTGCTGAGGTCTTAAGGATTCTGGTATTTCGAGATAAACCCCTCTCTCACAGAAGTGGGCAAGAGGAAATCTGTAACAATAACTAAATCTCTGCATACTAGATTGACCAAAAGGCAGGAAAAATACTTTAAAAAGTCAGTACTGGGACGCTTGGGTGGCTCAGTTGGTTAAGCATCTGCCTTTGGATCAGGTGTTGATCCCACGGTCTTGGGATCGAGCTCCCCCATGGGGCTCCTGGCTCGGCGGCAAGCCTGCTTCTCCTTCTCCCAGTCCCCCTGCTTGTATTCCCTCTTTTGCTGTCTCTCTGTCAATAAATAAATAAAATATTTTTAAAAAGTTAATACTATTAGATGCAAGGTAAACACACTCAAAAATTTTGTTGGTAGTTGCAGAGGTGTATAAATTGCATTAAAAACGGCAGGAGTAATATTGCTGTCTTATATGAATCCTTGGACAAACTATTAGTTTGACAATTCTGAGTTAAAAAGTAGCTGTGTATCTTCATTCTAACCTCATTATTCTAAACCTTCTGAATTTCGTCTGTTGGTTTAATGGATCAGATAAATTATTTATACAAAATATTTTAGGGCATGAAAATATGAACATGTGTATTTAACTAAAGGAAAACTGCCATTTTATAAAAGACTTGGTTTTTGTAAACTCTAAAAAATAGTGCAAATCATTTTAACTTGGTTACTTCCCTTCTGCTATGTGCATGTGATTTTTAAATGTCATCCCTTCATTTTTAAAATTGATGATTATATTACACTTTAGATGTAATTTTTGAGATCTTTTGATTTTAACACCTGGGAGTAATATTAAATTAAGTTAGTGAATAACATTGTCACCTGAAATCTTTGGGGGATTAAAGTGCATAAATACAGACTATAAAAGTGATCCGTCACTCTCTTAACACATACTTGCTTTTTGTGACGTTCCAATTAAGACAGAAAAAGTATGTGGGGTATATGTTGCCTGTTATACCACATTGATACAGTTAACTTGTTTTAAAAGGCTGAAATTAAGACTTTAAGTTTTTATTCAACTACATACATGCGTGTGTATTTAAGTAAACATGCCTGTAAAAATGTGTTTAACTGAAAAAGCTTATGAATGATCAAGAGGAGAACTAATAGTTCAGATAAATATTATTTTAATGTTTGAATATACAGTGTTCTCTGAAAAAAACGGGGGAAATAACAAAGAAGTTCTCTGTCTCTGTGGAGGGCAGAAGCACATAGTTAACTCTTATCTCCTGAAGAATAGGACTTCAGGAAGCTATTGCCTGCTTGTAGCTTTGCACTGATTTCTTGAATCATTTTATTGATTGGTTGGTTGATTTTTAAAGATTTTACTTATCTATTGGTCTCAGAGAGAGAGAGAAAACAAGCAGGGGTAAGGGAGGAGCGGAGGGAGAAGCAGACTCCCTGCTGAGCAGAGAGCCCGACGTGGGGCTCGATCCCAGGATCCTGAGATCATGACCTGAGCCTAAGGCAGATGTTTAACCAACTGAGCCACCCAGGCACCCCTTTTAAATCATTTTAAACAAAAGTTCCTCATTTCTAAAAAGCTAAATCTACTTGCCGGTATGCTTAATTTAAACCTTGCTTTTCTGGGTTTAATAATTTCTTTTCTTTAGAAAACTAGGACACATGCCCGTATCTAGATGTGCTTAAATATTTGATAACACTCTTTTGATATTTCCCTTCCCTGATCTAGGTCCACAATGAAAACAAAACTGGCCGATTGAAAAAGAGAAGGTGATTAATTACGCAGTGTTAAAATGTCATCAATATGAATGTTTCAGTAACTGTTTGCTTTTCAGGTTGAGCAGAACATACATGGGCTCGTGCATAATGACTAAGGCAAAACTGTTCAAGGACTGATATGTATTCTTAGATACAAAACCCTTGTAATTTGGTGGCAACTGTAACACATAACAAAAGAACCCAAAGGCTCTGGGCACTTGTCAATATCCTTACTGATCCTAAGTTTCTCCTCTCTGGATCATCACTGACTAAATATACCCAAATAGGGGATTCCACTCTCCTCTGTTCTGATTAAATACTATGGACTAATCAGACCTATTCAGTCTTATCACTTACAGGTGGTTTCATAAACTACACATCAGAAACAGGGTTTTCTAGAAGTGGGAAGAAAAAGAACCTCAATACAAAATGGTACCAGGTACCAAACAGACTTCCCAAGGACAAAATTAGGATTCCTAGTACTCTATTTAGGAAGAGATGACTCCATAAACATGTGTATTATTATTATTATTATTACTATTATTTAAACTTCCTATGTACTTCTCTTATTCAGTTTTGCAACCTCACGCAATACTTGAGAGTGGGAAATCATTCTTAATATTGATGATATAGGTAAGTGGTGTTCTAAGCTGTTGGAACTCCCAAATGTGGGGCCCGTCTGCATCTGGGCACAAGAGCCCTGTGTTCTGTTTGCACACAAAATGTCAAGATGATTAGTTGTTGCATTTTGTAGCAACAGAGTTCTCGCAGAACTTGCAGAGAGGCTCAATCTTATTATCAAAGTTCACATTATTAAATCAACACTACATTGCTTGCAGAGGAATATACCGATCGTAGAATTTAACTTTGTCAGAGATAAGTAAAACAATCGGTGATATTTAAAGCAAAAGTTAGAATAATCTTTTAACTGAAAAATAGCTTAAAATGTGTAGATACTGTAACATCTAAAAATGTCTTTAAATATTGTCATTTAATTCATGGACCCTATTGAAGAATGAAGTGTTTAAAAAATGTTACAATAAATAAATGATGATTTAATTATTTATTCTGTGAGAATTAGTACAATAATACCAGATTGACACTGGCTACTTTACCATTCTAGTTTAAAAGCCACATGTTGGGTCTTGAGATACATCTAAAATTAAGAAGTAATTTTGGGGGGTTTTAGTCCTACTTCATGGAAAGCCACAGACCTTATTTCATTTGTTCAACAAGAAGAACAAACATTTTTTCTTTCTTCCTTCTTTCTTTCTTTCCTTCCTTCCTTCTTTCCATCCTTCCTTCTTTCCAGATTTATTTTTTTGAGAGAGAGCACCAGTTGGGGGGGCAGAGGGATAAGCAGACTCCCTACTGAGTGGAGAGCCCAATGAGACACAGGGCTCAATCTTGGGGACTCGATCCCAGGACCCTGAGATCATGACTTGAGCTGAAGGCAGGTGCTTAACTGACTGAGCCACCCAGGTGCCCCCAAAACAGATATTTTCAAGCATCTAATGTGTCTCAGGCATCGTAGAGGTCCCTGGGATGCTTTGGCGAGTATGATGTACAAGAGGGGCTATTCTCCAGGATCTTACAATCTAGCAGGAATTAGGTGTGGATCCTGAGAATATACGTAAGAGCCACTGACATTCTTCAACAATTTGGAAGTCAGTCCTGGCCCATTGACTTGAAAAAGAAGAGTGTTTAACCCCAAACAGCAAAACTTGACATGTGGCTCTGGATTACAGTTTCCCTAATTAACCTAGGCATCAGCAGCACACACAGGGATGTGCTTGTGAAAAGTACACATTCTTACTCTCATATTTAATGGGAAATAGAGTTGGCTTTCTCTTTGGGGCTGAATGTGACTTTTGGCTCGAAAGGCCAGAAGATTTGAGGGTATTTGCCGGGTTCTGATAGACTGTCTCGAATCTGACATCAATCACAAGAGCTCCCAGACTGTGCCGTCCCTCCCTTGGGCTCTGCATCCCAACACCTCTCATATAGGAAGGAGACATCTCAGTTGTTTGAAAATTAATCCGTTTCCTAAGTATGTCATTCTCGGGCTTTCTCCTTCTCTTTCTCTTTCAATGTGATTATTACCTCCTCCAGCAAAACCTTCCCGTTGTCTCTCTTTGCTCCTGAACTACCACCACACCTGTTTTTAGAAAAAAGGCAGAGGGCCCACCATGGCACGTACTCTGTGTCAATCTCTTGAATGGCAGCCGCTCACAAACCTAACACATGACAAATGTGTGGGGAAACACAGAGGGTCTGTGCCGTTGCCAATGAATGGGGATTAAAGGTCAAGAGTTCTTCCTTGCATGTCTCCCAAGCCCCGATTTTCTAACTTGGAGATGCCTAACTCTCGAGTGACTTTAGATGACATGACATACATAGTTTTGCTACTGGACGCATCTATAGGAATGCTACTGATTAAAACAAGGTCTGTCTCATTTCCTGAATTATTTATAAATTCAGTTGCTTAATATAAACTAAGTATCCAAGGCAACACACTGCTCTTGATCTAGGGGTTTGACAAAGGAACTTTCATTGACTGCGTGGGGCTGCGGATAAACGTAGCACACTGGCTTTTTAGACCAGAGTCCAAGGTGGGAATATTCCCACCCCTAGGACAGGTTGGCAAACTTAAATAATTAACTAATGGTTTGAAAATATTTTGTGGTCTGCGTAAAAGAAGCCTCATTTTGAGAATGAAGATGCTTCTGGGAGAATATAAATATGCTTCTGGGTTTTGACTGAATCTCTGAGCCAACAGTCTCCATTTTTCTTTTTAAAAAATCACACATACCATCAAGAATAGGGTAAAAAAATAGTAAACATATAATTTCATGTGTGTACATATAAACATGCACAAATAACAGTTATAGGAAGGGGCAAAACATAAGTAGAAGTCCTAATATTTTTTATCCTACCCCAATGTATATTGTCTTGAAGATCATTGCTCAATGCTAAAATAACTGTCTCTTAAAAATAATAAGCGCTAACCTTTATAGGATGTTTATAATGCATAATACAGTACTAAGTGCTTTACATATATTATCTCACTTAATCCTCAAACAACTGTAGAGGGCAAGTAATACTATTTTCTCCATCTTGTAGATGAAGGTCCATTGCTCAAGCTCATGCTGCTGATAAGAGGTATCACTTTCCTGAAATTTATGTAGTTTGAGTCCCAAGGCCACGCTCTCACCATGCTGTTACCTGAAAAACTGACCTGAGGTTCTACAATATATTTTTAACTTCTCTTCCTTTTTTCTTCCTTTACATTTTTAAAATTTTCAAACAATATATGAAAACAGTGTTAAAAATGTAAATGGTTAAAAAAAATGCACAAGAGGAACTGGAAAAGTCTCCCTTACCTCCTGACTCTATTTTCTAAATAACTTGCTACAAGATCCTGGGTATTGTGACATCAAACACAGTAAATAATTTTATCCTCAAAAAGTACAACTGAGTTATTTTTGCCTTTGTTCGGAGTTCTGTTCTGGTAATGGCAGAGTAACTCATATGGATAAAATTTAAAAAAAACCACTAGCTGAAGGCACTGCAGAGGAAAAAGCAGGAGAAACTGGAGGGGAGTTGACACTTGGAAGAAAAGTACAGGGCTGGTGAGTCTCCGGCTTTTACAGCTTTCTGCCCGAGGACAAGCCTCAGTTTGTGCTATTCGTGGTGCCTAAAACTCTAAAACCTGCAGATCTACAGGTCGAGATATCAGAGAAGAAACTTTGGGGCAACCACAGAAGCAGGAAAATAAAGGGAGACATCTCAGAAAGGACAGAGATACAGGGTAGTGTCCCAAATGATGTGTGTCAGTGCTGCCCAGATCACTGACTGGTCCCTGAATGCTGCACGAGCTGGGCAGATTCTAAGCAATGCAGCTAAGTAAGGCCGAAAGAACTAACAGGAGATCTCTGCTACTGCCCAGTGTAAGGGAGGCAGAGTTTGTGTTCTCGTGAGTCAACCACCTGCTAAAACAAAATAATCAATACTACTAGACGAACGATAGACTCAAGAGTCTATAATCTATCACACAATGCCCAGAATATAATCCGAAATTATTAGACACATGAATAAATAGAGGAATATGACCCATATTAAAAGCAGTATCTCTCAAACTTCTTGAACTGAGGGCCCCTTTACACTCAAAAATTACTGAGGCTCCTACCAGGACTTTGTTATGCATCTTATATCTATTGATATTTACCTTATTAGAAATTAAAACTGATGAAATCTAAAAATATTTACTAATTAAAAAAATAAATCTCATACATGCTGACAGCCATAACCCATGTTCATGAAAAATAACTATATTTTCCAAAGCAGAAACGATTACTGAGAAGAGTGGCATTGTTTATATCTTTTCAAATCTCTTTGTGGTCTGATTTAATGGAAGATTAACAAGATTCTCATATTTGCTTCTGCATTCAATCTATTGCAATATTTTGGTTTTGTTTAGGTTGTGAAGATAATGTGGTCGCCCATAGTTCAAAAGATAGGAGTATTTTCATAGCCTTTCCAGATAATTGTGGATATTCTTCTTTCATGGTATACTAAAATTTGACAAGTGCTAGTTCCTTAAAGGTCTGTTGCAATGTGGAATTTGAAACTATATTATAGCCTGTTGTATTTCACATTCTATTATATTAAAATCCATTATTTTACATTGCACTTTGAACGGATCTTTTATTAATGCACAATGTGCAACATTAGCTTTGGTCATTTGTAAAATACTGACCGAGTTATATAGATCTTTCGAATGTTGGCACACTTCGCTGTTCAATATTTAAAAAAAACAGTCACATGTATCATTACTGATTTCATCAGGTAAATCTTTAAATATCAAGAAACTCATGCTCATGATAGTGATAGATACAATTTTTTTAAAATTTCAATTTTCACTTGAAACTTCAAATTTCATTGTGGGCTAAAAATAGTCACTTTCTTTGAAGTTACACACTCACATGATCCTTTTTTTAAGAAAATATCTATCAAACACTAAATTCTGAGAAACCAGTGTGACTACCTATTGTTCTTTCAATTAGAAGTGGTGTCTCATGAAAGAATCAGCTAGTTCTGCTGAATCATTCACATAAGTGCTTTTTCTATCCCACTTCATTATGCAGCAAAAGTGAGTTATACGTGAGTCACATCTTGTTGCATACATAGAATTTTAAAAAGATGTGCTCTCAAAGGTTGAGATTTAAAGAAAATAATAGCTCATCTGGCTTTATCAAAGAAATTCTCAAGAAACTGTCCAGTAGTACAGTATAGCCACTGCCTTGATTTATGCTTCCATGCCAGCAGTTTAATTGACAACTGCTTTTGCACCATCATTGCAAAGGTCAACATATTGAAACAGGCAAATAACATCGTAGTATTATCATGAAAATAGTTTTGACCTTGAAGTGCCCCAGAGAGCATGTTGGGGAATCTCAGGAAACTGCAAACTATACTTTCAGAGTGTCTGCACAAGAGAAAATGTAAACTATGGAGACGGACCTCAAGATCACCCAGATGTTTGAATTAGCAGACAGGCAGCTATTATAAATATGCTAAAAATTTTAAATGGAAACGTGCTCAGCAGAAATGATCAAATAAGAAATCTCAGCAGTCTCCAGCTCTGAAGTTTAAAAAATTCACTGGATGGGCTTAACATCAGAATGGAGAGGAGGTGTGCAGCCTGCACTCAAAGAGTGGGGGTGCTTTTCCTCCTTGAGGGCAGTGTCTACATAAGTTATTTGGAATTCTTCTACTTGGGAGATTTGTCTCTTCTCTCCCATTTATTGATTCAATCATTTATTTTGGATCACTGGGATTTGTGGATACTTAATTTCACATTCTGGGTTATGATCTTACACTGCTTTACTTTTGTCCAACTAGTTCCAGAACTGGCCACTGGGGAGGTCTTCCACTTGGTTTCTGAGTCTCTTTGACATACTCCCATGAGTATGGGTTTGTTTTGTTTGCTTTGTTTTGTTTTTTAGCACTTTCTTACTTTCTGACTCTACAACATCCTTCTGGGTCATCCCGTATATTTTCTATAATGCCCCAGTCCTAAAATCAGCTATTTCTCCAAGGAGCACTTTTACTGAAGAATGGTATTAGAAACCAAGATCTGGGCACTAAGTGTGCTCATTGCTACTAGGCTACCATTGCTTCTGGGTCATCTCAACTGGGAGCAAGGACATACATGTGTACATACTAACCACATGCACATATCTAAACATTTCTGTAGGTAATCCTCTGCATCCATACTAAACTAAGCGTGAGTTTACATGGATGTCTCCAATGCTATTCCCTTATCCCACGGGTAATCCTAACACCTCCCCTGGCTGGCTTATCTGTACTCTCCCAGTCCAACAGGGAGAAACTGACCTCCCCCAACTGCCAGACACTGACTTAATTGTTCAGCGACTTAAAAAGAAATTCTAAACGTTAATACCCATTACTGGCATTATTCCTATTGATGCTCCCCTTGTCCCAGATTTGGCCAGAGGGACCTCTTTCAATGGATGTCTTTCTCACCTCTGCCAGTCTTTGAGCATCTCATTGTGTCCTGGCACAAGATATTCTGGCCTTGCCTTGTGTCTTCTCTGTCTCAGATATAGAATCAGCTATATCTTCTAGAAGCCCTAATCTATCTCCTCTTTTTATTGAAATATAATTCCACATGCTATACAATTCATCCATTTAAAATGTACAATTCAGCGGTTTTGGGTGTATTCTCAGAGGTATGCAAACATCAGTAGTTGATTTTAGGACATTTCCCTCACCCTAGATGGAGCTACATATCCTCTACCTATCATCCCCCAATGTCTCCGTCCTTGCCATCCCTCCCATCCCCCTAGACAATGGTAGCATGTATCTTCAGAACCTAGAGTATGTGTGCACGTATGTTTGTGTATATGAGAGCATACATAATTGGCAACTAAGGGTTGGCAGGAGGAAGAGGCAATATCTGGGAAATCATGACCACAGAGGATCTAATGCAGAAGGTGAAGTTTCCAAATGAGAGGATAAGGATAATATACGTGTAGATTACAAGCATCTCTGTGTCACTGTATATGTAGGTCTTCACAGACTTAACATGGTTGTGATTGTATACGTAACGTCTTATGCTTATCTTCTAGACTGTCTCTTCAATTCTGAAGATATAATAGATTAGGAGAGTGGTCAAGTTCCCACAGCAGGGAGTTGGGGTGGCAATGGGTAGGGCAGAGCCCTGATGACCAGAGAAAAGCAGGCAATACAAGGTAATAATAACTTAGATTGTGGAGTTGAGTGTTTGGGTCTTTGCCCTGCAACATATAGTTATGTAACTGTCAGTAATTTAAAGCCTCAGTTTCCCTGTTTGTGCAACACTTATCTTTGCCTTGTAGGTACAGGGAGCTCACAGGCACATGTGCTCATGGTTGGTACTTATAAATGGAACCTACAAAATCTTGCTGGGGGTGGAGTGCAGTCCTCTTCAGAGGGTGTCCTCTGCCATACCTTCTCTGTGGGGACAATGTCCCTGCATGAGGCTTACTGGAACCCTCCAAGACTCTGGACATGGGCTTTTCTGGGTTTGCCATTCAATCCCTCCCACTCTGAGGTGAGTATTCAGGTTAGGTGGGAAAGGGAGAAGCTTCTGGAGAGGAAATCCAGTCTGGAGACTTAGAGAACACTTGAAAAATAAGACTATTTAAAAGCATTAAAAAGAGATCCAGAGAAATTCAAAGGGGATATTGTTTTGATTTTCATTTTGGGACTAAAGCATGAGTAAAACTTTGCACCCCTCTTGAAATGTACTGTGACCATGTTTTGTGCCTTAAAGTAACAGATACTCAAAATGTCTATGTAATACTTAAAGAGCTTTGTATTAAAATTACACAAATATCTCACATTGAAGACAATTATATATATATTTTTCTTTCACTTTCATACCATTATCTATGAGCGCACATCATTCTGAAATAGTTTCCCATAGTTTTATATTGTACAACGTGTAGATTACAAGCATCTCTGTGTCACTGTATATGTAGATCTTCACAGACTTAACGTGGTTGTGATTGTATACACAATGCCTTGGCTTATCTTTTAGACTGTCTCTTCAATTCCAAAGATACAATAGCAATTATTTCCAGGTAGCTCATGTTGACAGAAGTCTTCAGTTTGCAGTCCCAGCTGTTTCTTGTGAAACCTATCACATTTTAGGGCTGCGAATCTGTCTCTCAGGATTCACGAAAATTTTGGTTTAAAGAGTAAAAAATCCAAAGAGTCTATGGCCGATTGGGCTCCTGAATATCTGTAACTGCTACCTTTGTGTGTAGTAATAGAATCATAGCTAGGTATACATTGCCCGGCACAAGTACATTTTTAGGCCCACTTTGCTGCCTGGTGTGGCCCGAGCGAAGCAGAAGGGATGGGTGCCCATTCTAGAGCTGGGTAGTCCCCTCCTCTGTCCTGCTGGTGGTAGGAAGCGGCCACCTGAGACCCAGAGATGGACGCTCCACGTTGAAGACGGCTGAGCCATCTTATTTGCCTGGACTGTTAACATTCTGTCTCGCCCAAGCCATCACGTTCATGGATGTCTCAGATACAGGGGCCCAGCCTTTACGCTAAAATCCTACTTTTTGTCGATTATTTCAGGCAAGATAGTTTTAGGACCATGCTTCCATTTTCAGAAAAGTCCGGACAGAGTTCTGCTTTATTCTGCACCCAGCATTTGCTAAACTCATTTTGTCTCTCCACTTGTGATTGGTAACGTGCTGACAAGTGTTTAATTTACCCGAGACACCTATTTCTCCTGCACGTTTTGTGCGATAGAGCTGTGCTCTCAGAGGGATGGCTTCTGCCATTGAGGGCTGCCTGTATTCCAGCAGGTCAGGGGTGGCCCTCCTGCATCACACACACTTAACATCGGATAGAAGTAAGCAGGAGACAAATGTCAGGGGTGTGGCAAATCAAAAAGAGTGTTAGTAGAGAGCCGGCTGGTGGCAAAGGTCCCAGTCCTATAGACGGATGGTAGTAATAGTAATAGAATACCCAAAACACCAGCCCTACCTTCCTCTCTCAAACTGATACTCGTCGTTCCTGGCTCACACTCTGCTCCTGGCGTACATCTTCTACTGAAAAGTAGAAAGGAACAAAAGGGAATTAAATTTTATGGGACACCTTAACAGTACGGAGAGGCTGGGTACGACAGCGATTACGAATATGGGGACTGGAGTCAGATATACCAAGGTTCGAATTCCAGCTTCATGACGTACTAGCTGCAGGGTTTGATAAGTAACTTAATCTCAGTGCCCTCATCTGCCAAATGGGGATAATAATACCAACCTCAAAGTCACCTGGACATTAAGTAAAATAACGTATCTATACGTCTGAAATGGACTGAGAAGGAAGTTGGTAAGTGGTAGTTAATATTATCTATTCTGTTCTCATTTCCTGGTGCCAAGTGCCTTATCTGCTTATTTTATCACTCCTGCACAATGGGCATAATCCCTCCCATTTTACAGATGAGGAAACTGAGGCCAAAGAACTCGTGAGGTGAAACAGATATCGTACTAGCGCTCTTGCAAGTGGAGAAATGGAAGCATGGAGTATTTGTATAACTCATGGCTGTCTCAAAGTGAAGCAATTATCGAGCTGGGATCCAAAACCACGTCTGTCTGACCTGACGTGTTGCAATGGTCATGGCGATATATGCTATATCTGCATTAACTTTTAAGAATCGATTTCATAGACTGGGACACCTCATGACTGTCTTTCCGTAAGAACCAGAGTTAAAATTATTAAGGAAGGAGCTAGCATCTCTATGATGCTCTATCCCATCCAAATCATGGGCCGTCTTTCTTCATCGGATTTCTAATATAACCAATCTATGATTGTTTTTCTGCAGTTTTCCTAATTGATCACAAGTATTTTCTGAGGTCGCATTATTTTTGGCTTACCTTTTTCACTTCGTTAAAATATGAAACTTTGGCACTTTACAAATAATTTGTATTTTTCTGACATTTTTTGCTTTTTTGATGGTTCCCGAACAAATTTCTGAACATCTCTCTTCTGACCCTATTAAAGACTTAGTACAGAATGTGTACTATAGGTAATTTAGAAATTTTCATAAACTTGAACGTATTTTCAAACTTACGTAGTGTCCATTTAATTTTTTATTAAAAACATTTTTTTGAGTATAGTTGACACACAATGTTACATTAGTTTCAGGTTTGCAACACGGTGATTCACCTCTATACCTTGTGCCCTGCCCGCCACAAGTATAGCTACTATCTGTCACCATACAACCTTGTTACAACCCCAAAATACCGTTGGCTATATTCCCTATGCTGTGTGGTTGTGGCCATTTAGTTGTGTAACATTCTTGGCTCCACAATAAAATCTTCTAGATGATCTCTATAGTTGGATTCAATCATTGTGGCAAAAGATGGGTTACATAGCTCTTTAAAGCAACCAAACAGTATTTCCTATCTGCTTGCTTCTTTCAATATTTTAAGAGTCACAGTACTCAAAAATTTTTTTATCTTTTAAAAAATGTTATACTAATTTCAGGTATAAAGCATAGTTACTTGGCAATTACATGAATCATGAAAGCTCACCATGATAAGTGTAGTTACCATCTGTAGCTATACAATGTGACTACATTATTGACTACCTTCCCTATGCTGTACTCTTTGTGACCTTATCTATTTTACAACTGGAAGTTTGTATAAGATTATATTATTTTAAAGAGCACTGTGTTAGGTGTTTTGGAAGTCCTATATTTGAATTTATAATCTGTTGATGAGGCAACAAAAAAGATAGCAAAATAATTAGCAACTAATAAAAGTGAACAATAATTAGCTGCAATTATTGCAGCCGTTGAGCTATGAACAAAATTCTTGAGTTTCCTAGCATCCGAGTGAACCTGAGTGTCAGAAAAGGGGAAAAGATACAGGAGGAAGCCAAGTTTCTCCTTGTCCTAAACTTCAAGAGAAACGTCCCAAGTGGCTCTTCACCCTCGACAGCCTTTCCACAGCGGACGCGCTCCCGGGACCCAAGCGGCTTTTCCTCTGCACTTCGCACGGAGCTGGGGGTATAATACTGAAGAAGTTTTGCCTGGCATCCCCGCTGCGGTGCCCACGGACAGCAGAAACTTGCGTGGCGGTGGGAGTGCGCTCGGAGCTGCACTCTCGCACCTTTGGTCGGCTGGGATGTGATCCAAACTAGACCGGAGGCAATGTCACGCCGCTTTGATGAACGCCCACCCGCCAAGTGGTACTCTGCGTTTGCGGCGGAGGGACGAGCCATAAGCTGTCGAAGCCGCCTCGGCCCACGGCTGCGCCGGGCCCGTGGTGCCGAGACGAGGGGCCCTGCCCAGGCCGCGCACCTGCGGGAGCTGGAGGCCTGGGGGCGCGGCTGCGGGGCGGTCCTCACCGCCTTCCTGAACCCCGCACAGCGGGCAGTGCGCCTGGTCACAGGCACGTTTAAGGGACAACCCGTGGCTCTCAGACGCGCGGATAAACGGGAGTCCCGCGCCGAGCGGCTACCCAGCCCGTCGACCCTGACACCGAACACTTCAGCTCACCTTCGCAGCTACCACAGGACCCCAGGCCGTATCCTAGAGAGAGCGGGGAGTTCTTCTAGAACTTAGTCCCCTAAACCAGGCCAGGGCCTGGGAAAGCTCCCTCGTCCCGCCTCTACTGGACGACGCTCGATCCCGCGCGCCACGCAGGAGAGGCGGGGGAAAGCGGCCGCGGGAACACTGCGTCACCGGGCTGGGCGGGGCGAGCCGGCGAGGGGAGGGGCCTGGGGCGGGGCCCGGCGCCGGAGGGCGGCTCCGGGGGGCGGGGAGGGGCGGGCCCGGCGGCGTGCGCGCGGCGGCGTGCGCGCGGCGGGGGCGGGGCGGCAGCCGCAGCCCCACGCCGTAAACAGACAAGATGGCGGCGGCGGCGGCGGCGGCTTTGGCGCCCGGGGCCTTGGGCACCTTGCAGGCCGGCCGCGCTCGCTGGGCAGCCGCTTGCTGGGCGCGACTTGGCCCCGGGTGGAGGCTGCCCGGCTCCTTAATAGGCCCGCGGGTCGCGCCGGCGGTATGGGCCCGCGGCTGGGCGCCCGCGGCCGAGGGCTCGGCCCCGCGGAGGGGCTACAGCTCTGAGGTGAAGACGGAGGACGAGCTGCGGGTTCGTTACCTGGAGGAGGAGAACCGAGGTGAGGGGCGCCGCGCTGGCAGCCGCGGGTCCTGGGAAGGGGTCGCAAGGTCAAGTGTCCGGGCTGAAGTCAGTGTCCGCTGAACGGCCCAGGTGGAGACCCTCCCCTCTTCCACCCCAGCCTTGCACCCTTGTAGTGCTTTCGGTGCCTAAAGGTGTCCTCCGGAGCAGCGTACCTGTAAAAGCGGCCCCACTCAGCGCCGAAGACAGAAACGCCGCTTACGCCCTCATCTCTAGACGAGCCAAGGTCAATAAACCGGGTGTGTGATGTTTGCTTCCAGGTTTTGTGCTTGCTCTGAATTGCTTTCTGTCAACTCAGATACCGGGGTTTGGACGGGGGTGGAGTTTCAGAAGCTGCAGTCAGGTGCACTGCATTCTGAAGAAGCTCACATTTAAAGCCGTGCAGCAGCAACAATTTCTCCTCTTGTGTGCTTTAGAAAGTTAAAGTTAGTTTGGGGGACTGAGTTCCAATTCACCGAAACCATTGTTGAGCAAGTTTTTGTCTATCGGGTACCGCGCTAAGCTCTGGGGACCCTTGTGGGTGATACGGCTCTTGCCCTTGAGCTGCCTGCGGTGGAGGAGACGGGTGCATTGGCAATACAATACCGCGGGGGTGGGGTGGAGGTGGGGAAGGGCTGTGGAGGCGGGAGCTGCCTATCGGAGGGGTTAGTGCTGGAGCCCAGTTCCTTTCACTTGCCCCCATGGGGCGGGAAAGGTAGAACAGCATTTCGCCAGAGGACCGGTCATTTAATTTGGACACGTAGTTATTGAGCACCTGTCACCCGTTAAGCAGAAGTGCAAAAGGAGGGAATCATGATTGCTGTCTTTAAGCATCTTCTAACAGGGTGAGGGAGATACTGCGGGCAAAAAGGCTCTGCTAACTTTGAAGGCATGGTGAGAGCGAAGGGCTGTACTACCCCCAAGAGACCTACTATCAATTATATTTGGGGAGACTGGAGGACTTGATGGGGTATTCTGAGGGTCGAGTTAGGGTTTGGCCAGATGAAATAGGTTCCCAGGCATTCCTTACCAGGCAGTAGAATTCCGGAGTAGTGAGGGTTCTTAGGCAAACTGCCTCTGTGCCTCAACTTCAGTGTGTGTATGATAGGAAAAATCATACCAACATCGTAGGGCTTCTGTGAAGATTAGTTGAGAATGTCAATACAAATTGCCCACTTAAGTATCTGGCTCATAGCGGGTGCTCCTAGTGGAGTATGAGGAGTTCTTTCATTTGTTATTTAAATGATTGCTACCCAAGACAGAGCAGAGTGCGATCAAAGGTGTGGAATCTGAAGGTGATGTGTTTTTGGGAAATACTGTAGGGCATGTTGTAGTGTGACATGACAGGCAGAGTACTGAGAAATTCCTCTGAAAAGCAGATTTGGGACTGGAGTGATTAGAAGCCGTTTGGGTAAGCTTAGTCTTACTGAGATTTCAGTTACATTAGGTGTTCCTGCAGTACTTAGATACGAGATTTAGCAGGTGCAGTGCGTAATAGGCACCATATTCTGTACTTTTGATCTTTATGGATTAAATGAATGCAAATTGCAAGTAAAATTTCACAAAATGTCTGGATAGTCCTTTAGTTAGGATCCAAATGGATCAAAGAGAAGAAATTAAAGCATACAAGACAATTCAGTAAATTCATATGTTTACAATTACCTTGAAATATAAAAATCCACTATTAGGAAGTCATGGTTTCTTAAGAAAGTTGATTCAGTTTCCTTCGAATGACAGCTTAGGCTTGGCTAACGTTGTAAATATTTTGGTTTACTAGCAAACCAGCAATAAGCAGTGCAGAGAAAAACATGAGGTTAAGGAATCTGCAGGTAAAGGAGTCTCCCTGATGCGTTTGCTTCCATAGAGGCCAGTCCAAAATTTGAGGGTCTCAGCAGCCCGCAAGGAATAAGAGAATATGAGAGTTCTCTCAGAGGCGGGGTCAGAGGAGTCCCAAACTGCTGTTACCCTGTGGGCCTCTTGAGGCTGGTGGAGGTGAGTAAGTGCAGAGTGCATTAGCATTCCTCTGTTGTCTGGGTTGCATATTTGTAAGTTGTTGAGGTGCAGTCATATGACCCAGTTTCTGTAGCAGTTATTTCCTGCTTTGTTGTCTGACCTTCTCAGGGCTTTAGAGCAGCAATCCTTGCCACGGTTCACCAAGATCTCTCTTTCGTAGGTTGACTGTTCACCAGTCATTCTTCCCAGTTTATTCACACTTGTCCTGGGGTTACCTGTTTTCAAGGCCAAGAATGGCTGCTCTGCTCAGTTAGAAACTGCTAGTGACTCCCAGTTGCCTGCAGGCGTAGTCTCCAATCTCCCCTTCCGCCTTTGCTGCCCTTTTGTGTGTACTTTTGCATGCACCTCCCAGAATGGAATGACTTCTCTCTTCCGTTTACCAAACTTCTCTCAGTCTGTCAAGCTTCTAGTCATAATTGTGACCCATTCCAAAGATATCTTTATGAACTCTGTTGGGAAAACAGCTGGCAGAAATAGAGCAAATAAGCGAGTGCATCATGCAAGCCATTCTTGATACCTGCTCCTTGCTTACAGTTTACAACCAGATTATCAAGACTTCCCCAGTGACTCTGAAACCTTTCCACTGCCCTCTGTGTTCTTTACCAACACTGCTCTGTCCAAGCCAGCACCGTCTCCAAGGGGACTGTCGCTGGGGTCTGCCGGCTGGTCTCCGACATCTGCCTGCTTTTCACTTTCAGTAGATGGATTTCTTTCATATATTTTTCTCATGTTCTTATTTTTATTTATTTATTTACTTTTCTCATGTTTTTAACAACATATTTTCATATGTTGCATGGGAATTATATTTATAAAATATATATTAAAGTATATATATATTTAAGATTTTATTTATTTATATGAGAGAGAGAGTATGTGTACTAGAGAGAGCACTGGCAGGGGAGAGGGGATGGGAGAGGGACAAGCAGACTCCTAGCAGAAGACCTCAGGATCAGGACCTGAGCTGAAGTCAGATGCTTAACTGACTGAGCCACCCAGGTGCCCCAAGATGTGTGTATTTTTAAATCTTTATTGATCTAGCGATGCCTGGGTGGCTCAGTGGGTTGGAGCCTCTGCCTTCGACTCAGGTCATGATCTCAGGGTCCTGGGATTGAGCCCCGCATCGGGCTCTCTGCTCAGTGGGGAGCCTGCTTCCCTCTCTCTCTCTGCCTGCCTCTCTGCCTACTTGTGATCTCTCTCTCTGTCAAATAAATAAATAAAATCTTTAAAAAAAAACTTTATTGATCTATAATTCACATAACATAAAATTCAAAATGTACAATTGATTTTAGTATATATAGAGAGTTGTGTCACCATTACCACAATCCAAATTTGGAACATTTTTATCAATCCAAAAAGAAAACGTTTTCTTTAGTCATGACTCCCCATTCTCACACTTCCCTCCCCGCAAAATAGGACCCGTGTATGTCTTTTTTGTCTCAGTGGCTTTGTCCCTGTTGGACATTGCATGTGAAGAAGTCGTAGGTGTGGGCTTCCGTGGCTTTTTTCACTCACCATTGTGTTTGCAAGGTCCATCCGTCTGGAGCGTGTGTCAGTACTTCATTCCTTTTTAGTGTTGGATAACATTCCCGTGTTTGGATAGATCAGGACACGTTTTGTTTATTCATCATTCGTACACATTTAGGTTGTTTCCACTTTTTGGATATCATAAACAGTGTTACTTAGAGAGCATTCATGTGAACTTTTGTGGACGTTCCTTTTCACTTACATTTAGTGGAATTGTTGGGTCACATGATAATTCTATGATTAATATTTTGAGGAACTACCAAACTTTTCCAAAGTGGCTGCAGCATTTTACATTCCCTCCAGCGAGGTTTGAAAGCTCTGGTTTTGTACATCCTGACCGATACTTGTTATTGTTTGTGTTTTTGATGATAGGCATCCTGCTGCCTGTGAAGTGGTATTTCCTTGTGGCTTTGTTTCGGAGTTTCCTAATGGTTAATGATGTAGCGTATCTATCTTCTTTAGAGAAGTGTCTTCTCGAAATCTTTGCCCATTTTTTTTGAACTGGGTTTGTCTTTTTATTGATGAATTGTAAGAGTTTTTTTTTTTTTTTTTTTTACATATTCTGGATACAAGTCCCTTATCAGATCTATGATTTGTGAAAAAATTTCCCTCCATTTTGTGGGTTATGTTTTCAATTTTTAATGGTGTATTTTAAAGAACCTAGGTCTGTATGTGGTTTATTGGAGGTAATCTGTTACTGGTTTTCCGCACTTTGTGTATTACATGTTATTCTTTAGCAATAATAGTAAATTATTCAAGTTTACAACATTTCTAAAGTAAAAATATTATATATGTACACGGTAAGATTAAACAAAATAAGCATGGTGGAAAGGTGCCACCTTTTCATTTTCAGGCCCTGCCATCGAAGGTCAACTCTTTAAACATCTCTTCAGTTCTTCCTGTGAATGATAATTTTATTCCCTGTTCTTATTTTTTATTCCACTATGTGGATATACCACATTTTGTTTCTACTTTTTGGGTATTATGAGTAATGCTGCTGAGCAGTGTAGAATTATTCGTTTGAACCTATGTGTTCATTTCTCTTGGGTAGATACTTAGGAGTAGAATCAGTGGGTCATGTGGTGATTTTATGTTTGGTTTTTGGAAGAACCACCAAACTGGTTTCCACAGCAGCTGCACCATTTTAATATCTTCAGCAGTGCACAAGGGTTCCTGCCCACCCCCCACCCCCCTACCCCCTACCCCCCCGCCCCCCACCCTCCCCCCTCGCTCGCCAACGCTCGTTTCCATTTGTTGTTCCTTAGAGCTGTCCTGGCTGTGAGCGGTAAGGGCGGTGCTGTTGATTGGCATCGTCCTGATAACAAGGGATGTTGAGCATCATTTCATGTGCTCATTGGCCATTCGTGTATCTCCTTTGGAGAAATAGCTGTTTAAACCTTTTGCCCAGTTTTCATTCTGGTCGTTTGTCTTTTTGTTGTGGGTAGTAAAAATGCTTTTATAATCTGGATATTAACCCTGTGTCAGATGTATGGTTTGCAAATATTTTCTATTGTGTGAGTTTTTGTTTGTTTTTTTTTTACTTGATAGTTTTGATGAATTACAGTTTTTTCTTTGGTTGCTTGTGCTTTTGTTATCATATTTAAGACACTGTTGCCTAATCCAAGGTCGTGAAGATTTATACCTGTTTCCTTCTGAGAGTTATAGTTTTAGGTCTCATCGTGTGACTAAGATCTATTTTGAGATCATTTTTATATATGGCATGCAGAGAGGGTCCAGTTTCATTCTTTGGTGGTTAATCTCTAGTTGTCCCACCACTGTTGAAAAGATTGTTCTTTTAGCACTGAATGGTCTCAGAATCTTTTTTGAAAACCAGTTGGTCATAGTGTAGGTGTTTATTTCTGGACTCTGAGTTCCGTTGATCTGTATGTCTATCTTTATGCCAGTACCACAGTTTGTTTTTACTGTAGCTTTGTAGTAAGTTTTGAAATCAGGAAGTGTCTTGATTAAGTCCTTCAACTAAGACTTCCAGCTTTCTTTTTCAAGATTTTGACTACTCGAGGTTCCTTACAATCCCATTTGATTAGTTTTGTATATTTTTTTCAGAATTATTGATAAATATAAAAATTCAAAGATATAGGGAAGGAGGTGTAGGTCATATACATAATTGGAAAGAAAATGTAGTAGTTCTTAAGTTTTTAAAATTCTGAAGGTTTTAATGTTTATATCTGTCCCCTGGTTCTCTGTATAATTTTGTATTCTTTTACTTACAAGGACTCCCTAGATTTTATAAGCTTCAGGCCTGCAAACCTGGATTCCACCTGGTGACAGTTACAGGATGTTTCTTTACATTTTCCAAATGTCTTCTAAGATGTTTTTCATACCATTGATGTCTGCTTTTGTGAACAAATAGGTATTACTGTTTGGCTGGGTGGTTAATAGAGACAGTATTTTTAGGAGTATCTTTAAAATTAAGAATGCACATTCTGGGGGCACCTGTTCAATAGGATAAAAATTGTGCCTTCCTCTTGGGTTGCTGTGAGGGTCATTCGGCTTAATGAAGCCCTGGGAACTGTGTCCAGCACATAGTACAGCGCTCAGTCAGTGACAGTGCGGTCCTTATCGGGGTTTAAAGCAGAGTCTGCTCTAAATACAGGTTCTTTTTTTGTTTTTTTAAATATTTATCTATTTTTAAAAATATTTTGTTTATTTATTTGAGATAGACCGAGAGCGAGCGAGAGAGCGAGAGAGCACAAGCAGGGGTACAGCAGAGGAAGAGGGAGAAGCAGGCTCTCCACTGAGCAGGGAGCCCGATGTGGGACCCAATCTCGGGACCCTGGGATCATGACCTGAGCCGCCCAGGGGCCCCTAGATACCAGTTCTTCATGATTTTCTCCATGCTAGGATCATTCAAATTCTTGAAAATTTATTCTGTGAGCTGAAGTTTATTCTTTGTACTCTCTTTGAAAATAGGTTTGCAGTTTATTGCTTAGAGAAAATTTTGTTGTCTTGAGTTAACTCAGTTTCAATAAGGATCGTACCTACCCCCACCCCCAAGGAAGTGGAAGGCATTTCCCTACACTGGGAAAAGTTATATTTACTCAGGGGACAAGCAAGGTCAATTACAGGTCATAGAGGGCTTTGAATATCATGCTAAGGTCTTTGAATGCAAATGTCGTGGGGACAAATAAAGGAATTTAAGGAGGGGTGGATTCTGCGCATAATCATTTTTGGAAAATTGATCATTGGACTGAAGCACTCAGAATGGGATGGTGGGTTCCTTATAGAATTAGGGAAGTTAGGAGGGAGAGCTGGTCTTTGTGGGAGAAAGAATGAACTTTGCTTTTACAGATCGAGGTTGAATTACTTGTTGGATTCAGTCTAAATGGAAGTGCCTTCAGGTTAAGTATATGGAACAGAGTCAGCAGAGAAACTTGGGTTGGAAATACTGAGAACTATGTAGTATGACAAAAAGAGTTAATGGGATACTAACTCCTGGTATGTAAGCAGAAAAGCTTGTCCCACAAGGCTTGCCTGTGACAAGGATTTGCTAGCTGTTACTTCTGTATGAACTTGAAGATGATGAAACCGCATTTGAAATAGTATTCTGTAATTGAGAATTTTCACTAATAAGTACATTCAGTAAAATGTGCCCGATTACCTTGGTGGTGCTTAAAAAGAGATAAAGTGAAAATGACGGGGTGTTAATAAAGTTCTTTTCTAATAGGCAGAAGAAAAGAAGTGCGTATTAAGTACTAGATTGATCTTATAGATATATTACATATACCACATTGTTTAAAAATATGCTTATCTTGAAAAGGAGAGTAAACATGAAAATAAGGACAAAGCTCTTGGCATGAACCTCAAGGAGGGAGCAGATTTCCTAAGTCCCAAATTAACTAGCTGTGTGTGTGGGAGTTGTACCCTAACTACTCACTAACTCAAATGCTTGTACTGTTTTTTTTTTCCCCACTAGGAATTGTGGTGCTTGGAATAAACAGAGCTTATGCCAAAAATTCATTCAGTAAAAATCTGATAAAAATGGTGAGTATAAAGATTAAGCTGTTTGTTTCTAATATTAAGATACAATGTTGACATCAATCTGAAAGTTATTTTCTCCTCGTTTTTTTTTTTTTCTCCTTACCCTCCCTGTATTTGTTTAGCTCTCAAAAGCTGTGGATGCTTTAAAATCTGATAAGAAAGTGAGGACCATAATAGTCAGGAGTGAAGTCCCAGGGATATTCTGTGCTGGTATGTAATGAATTTTATTATGACATTGAACTGTAGTCTAAGTTTTCCTCAGTGATAGCCTCTTTTCCGTTATAAAGTGTTCTGTGATTTGAATTGCATTACCAACATTTTCTTTGTCTGTTTTTTACTGTTTTACAAGAGAAAAAATGCTTTGTATTAGTTGAGGAATTTTCTGTTGATTGTTTTGGAAGTTGAAAGAATAATTTGAGCCACTAAAATATTTGTAGTTGATGTATAATATTTATGAAAGATCAGCTGGGAAGGAAAAGTTGAGTCTCCTACCTATCACAGTGTGCTCTGTATTTATTTGTTGCTCAAAAAATACTTTCATTGCCTAGCCATAGCTCCCCCAGTAAAAATGTGTAGACATTTGCTTTGGAGATTGTTTGTAATAGCACCTGCTTAAGTATGTGTCCACGGATTGTAGTTGTATTAAATTGGCATCTACAGCAGCGAAAATTAGGATTTTTTTCCCCTGATTGTACTGTGTTACCAAAAGCTAAAGATTAAGTTGTTTTGCCTTTTCCGTTTGTAATTGTTTGGATGCCATGATATTGAATAAATCTGTTTCAACTAGTAAAACAAGTAAAAAATGTAGATGAGGAAGGTAAATGCTGATAACACGCAGTATCACTGTCATTTACAAATGAAAGTAGAAGTAGGCTGAAGCGTAAACAATTTGTTTTCAGTAAAAAAATAAATGAGATAATCCCCTTCAGGCAATCAGACATTTGAGGGAAAGACACATGGTATTTTATTCATTAAACAAGTATCTATTAACCCTTTAGAGTAACACCCGAGCAATGGCAAGAATGACGGAAAGTGTGGAGAGTGTCTTTGTTGTGGCCGACAGGCTTCAGTTTCTTTCTCAGGTCAAGTTCTCAAGTCAAGTTCTGAAGTCCTCAGTCAGTCGGGGTTCAGCCTCTGTGGCTTCCACCTTACAATACTGCAGAATTTTGTGGTATTTAGGAAAAAACTCAGTGTGAATGAGTTATATTTTGGCTTTCAGTGTACTGTAGCATACCAGAAAAGATTAGTTTTAACTCCAGTTGGGTAATCGGAGAGAGTGGGATTCTCATCCTCAGCTGCGGGGTGAAGGCCGTTTTTGGTAGAGCCTCTGCTTCCCCCCGAGTCACATCACGGGCAGGGAAGGCCGCCCGCCTAGGGGGGCTGTCGGAGGCCTGGGGTGCCGGTCTGGTGCGGCACACTGAGTCAGTGATGGCCCTTGACAATTTTTGTACGGGCTTTACATACATTTTCATTTTTTCTTAAACAGCATGGAGCACTTACACGGAGAGAATTAGGATTCTTGTATCCGTGACTGTAGGACCAGGTGACTACGTCTCCAGGTGACTGAGTCCAGCACATGACCAATGGCCTCGGACGGCTGCTCAGGGGCTCGTTGGGAAGAAAGACATAGAGAGTTTGGGGGCCTTTAAGGAAAGCCAGGGACCTGAATCTCTGAGGAGTGACAGTGATAGCGGGAAGGCAGACCAGCGTTTGAGAATTCAGTGTTCCCGAGGCTACTAGCATTCCTGTCTTCTGTAGGCCCCAGGCCGGCTGGTTCTAACAGGATAATTACCGGTAGAGTTTTTATTTTCCCTGTTCCTTTGCTGCCCATTTGTTTTGTGTCTCCACCTTATTAGTACCCTGAAAAAGCCTTTAATGCTTTAGAACAGTTTACAACTCTTTTTTTATAAGTTACCTTTTTGGGGACATATTAAGTAATATACCAAATGCTTTTTCCCAGATAAACATGTTGGCCTCGAATACTGTTTTTCCGAGGGTTCATCAGATTTATTTCCTTTGTTGTATGTGCTTTGTAACTTCTGCATGATCAGGATAATCTTCTGCTATATATTTTAACTCATGAGATTTGTTACTGTATTTTGTAAAAAAAAAATCAGTGTTTGAATTATAGTAAAATTGGGGCAAGTCATTTATATTAGTAACTCAGTGTATATAATGGAACCATTCTTTCAAATTTCTCTGAAAGGTTTTTTTTTCTTACATATATTTAAAAGAGGCCATTGGGTAGGTCTGTCGTTATTAGTATGTACACATTAATTATAAGTCCAGTTAATAAAATCTCTTTGCAGAGTTAAAAATGAAAACTTAAATTTTTCATAGTTAATACCAGTATAGAAATCTGAATTTAGTCAGGCCTCATTTGTTATTGTTGAACAATACAGACTTTCACATAATTAGAGTTTTAATGTCTATTCTGAAGTAGTAATATTCAAAAACAGTGTCCTCATTTACTGGTTATTCTCTTAGTTCCTCCAACCCCTCAGGCTGCTCCTTTTTCCTCTTCCCTTTCTGCCCCATAAGGTTCCTCTTCTCCATCCATCTGTATTCCAGTGGCACTTTGTTGGTTTCCTGAAACTAAGAGCTTGTAAAGTGGTCTTGCCTCAGATTTCTTGAGGACGGGAACTTCTTTTTTCTCTTCTTTAAAAGTCATCTTTTGTATTTTGGGGACAAGCCCAAATAGGGACTCAGCGTGCAGTTGCTGACGTTAATCAGGCTTTGAACTGCTGTGATTCAGGGAGTGTTGGGATGTGTTCTGCAGCTCCCATCAGTTGTTTCAGACCGCCTTCCTGCTCACCGATAGTGTCTCTGGCTCCTGACTTTGGTTCATTCTTCTTACGTCCTTTTTCTAATATGCCAGAAAGCAGATGAAGAAGCATTATTAAAGTGATCCCTAGTGTGTTGAAGGTTGGACTGAGTGATCCCCTACTTCCCCTTTTGAGTGTACTATTTAAAATCAATAGCCATATTTCACTTACATTTAAATTTTTTAAATCAAATTTTATTTTTTAAAAAATTGGTGGTAGATCAAAATGTATAAAATGTATACAAATAGAGAAGTCCCGCTTCTGCCCTTCTGCTCATTCTTTTCCTAATAAAAGTTGAAATTTTTATGAGATTATTTTTATCCTTCCAGTATTTCATTATACAGATGCATACAGATATGCACACTGATCCACGGAGGCACCCGGTCAGACGTTAAGAGACTATGCAGGGTGATAAGATGGAGAGGACAGCACGTGCGGTGGGGTCGTGTGGGACACAGGTGCTGTCAAGAGAGGGCTGTGTGTGTACAGTGTTAGGCCCCTGGGCGAGGGCTGTGTGCTCCTGGGATTCTAAGGGTTAGTTACTCTCTTGTCCCTGTCTCTACACTTTCTGTGAAATAATTCTCTTAGAGAAATAAATTATAGTAACCAGTGATATACAAAGTAAATAATTTTGGAGAAAAAATCACCAGGTACCTAAAATTGTGACATTGACCAAGTTTCTGAATTATTGTTACAATGTGTGAGAGGAAAAACTTGAAAATAAAAAGATATTATAGAACCATTCAGATGCTTTCATGTTACAGAACCCCTGTGAGGTTAAGGGCCTGGTTAAAGGGGGTGACTTAACTGGAACTACTTCTCTCGACCCCTAGAGCAGGGTTGTTTGCTTTGGTTTCATAACTACCATGATTTCTAATCTTTTGGAGTATGAGATCTCCTTTTTAAATTCTGAAAATTTCATGTACTTACATAGCCTAATTCATTGAGAAGATACGTAATGTCAAAATGCCGGTGTGGGTATAGCATTGTATTTAAGTGAATTTTCTGTTAATTAACAATGATATCTAGCTGCAGAAAAAAAAAATCATAATCATCATGGGTGTACATAGTGTTTCCTGTACACGGATGTTTTCAGATACCATGCCATACCCCAGGCGTGACTTCAGGCTGGGAAGCACTAAAGCGTACTCTTCCCTGTAGGTTAGACACTGCTTCTGGATGCATGGCCGGCCTGCGTTTCTCTTGGAATACTAAGACATGTCGTTTTCATAGTCACAGCTCATCGTGAAGCACTGGCCAAAATGTGTGCTTGTCTTCCCTGCATAGTCTAGATGTTATTTATTCATTTAAAACTTTTGTTTCTTACACACATAAAGACACACTCACATCCACACACAGAGGAAAGCTGAAATAATTCTACTTCACAATTTTAATATATTGCCTGTAATGAAATGATGAAAAAGTTCTTTTGGCTGGGTTACTGAAGTCGATGTAAATGTGTAACCCTAGTTTTTTACTTTTGTTCTTCTAGTGTTCCAATACTAAGGAGCAAAGGACATATGTGTTGTCTTTACCATCAAATTTTTGAAATGAAAGTTTTGAGAAATTACTGAGAATAGGATTTTTTTTCCTTTGAAATTACTAAAATAGATTATAAACAGTTCTTGGTAATTGATTTTGTGTGTAGAACTCTAAATTGAGTGTTTCACCGAATTATACATAATAGTGTGGGGGTTTTTTTTTTATAGTGAATGTAGTTTTGCTTCTGCTTTTGAATTCTAGTAAATTATGATTTCACTAAAAACTTCTCACTAAAATTGTCAACATGGTTTATTGAATGTTGTGTGTAGCGTTCAAATAGAGACAGATGTCATGACACAGATGCGTGGGGGCTGCTGACTGATGAAGTTTTCTATTCAGTCTTATTTCAGAATCTCAGGTTAAGTTGTATTAATGTATTTAAATGTTAGTCCTTTCCGGAGTTTGGTAAGTAAGGTGAAAGGATAGATACCCACAAATTTGTAATAGTTTAGCATAGGGGTTTTTTTTGTTGTATATCATTTTTTTTGAATTAAAATAATCTATTTTATTGAGGTATGAATTTTTTGCAATACAGTGTACCAATTCTACGGGCGCCCGACTGGTTCAGGGTGAGGAGCTTGTGACTCTTGATCTCAGGGCTGTGAATTTGAGCCCCATGTTAGATGTAGAGATTACTTAGTAAAATAACACCTTAAAAAAAAGTACCGATTCTAAGTATATAATTGCTGAGTGTTGACATTTTGATCGTGATCACAGTAGTGATCTCTAGGGCGTGTTCATCACCTGAAAAGCTTTCTTGTGCTCATTTGTAGTCAATCCCTTCCACTACCCTGGCCCCTTAAACAGCTTAGTCCCTTGCTCTTACTATAGTTTTTCCTCTTGTAAAATGTCTCCTGAGATGCCTGGCTGGCTCAATCGAAAGAGCACGTGACTCTTGAGCTCGCGGTTGAGAGTTGGACCCCCATGTTGGGTGTAGAGATTACTTAAATTAAACAAAAGTGTCTTTTAAATGGGCTCCTACTCTAGGTGGTCTGTTGTAGTTGGCCTCCTTCACTTAGCATAATGCTTCGAGGTTCACTGTGTTACGTGCTTCGGTAGTGCTGTTTGCTGAGTATTCCTTTTATGTGCTGAGTGGCTTTGCATTTGTCTGATGCCTAGTGGTTTTGAGCATCTTTCCTGGTGCTTTTTTGGTCACTTTTTTTTTTTTTTTTTTTTTGGTGGTGAACTGTTTATTCAGGTCTTTTCCCCATGTTTTTACCAGCTGTCTTCTTACTGAGTTACAGACTTCTTTACATATTCCGGGTACAAGGTCTTTCATCTGATGAGTGTTTTATAAGTATTTTCTCCCATTCTATGACCAGCCTTTTTCTTAACAGTTTGTTTTGAAGAATGAAAGTTTTTATTTGAAGTTTTATTTATCCATTTGTATATTCTTTTGTGGGGTTCGTACTTACTTTGTGAATTAAGAACCATTATCTTATTCCAGAGCATAGACTTTGTCAAACTGTGTTGTTTTCTAGAAATTTTTTAGTCATTATGTTTTACATTTAGACCTTTGATGCATTCTGACTTAATTTTTGTATATATTGCAAGATAGGGATTTAGGTATTGTGGTATAATAAAACATGTATTTGGTCTTTGCCCCAGATTCCCAGAACACCTAAAACCCAGGGAATTTCCTGAGTGATAAGAGTGCCTTTTTATACTAAAGAGTTGACTCAAGGCTGGGGTCCCTAGATGGCTTTAGGGTGGGGACTGGTTGCCAGAAGAATCAGTCATGGGATTAAAGGGTTAGAACTTTCAGTCACACTCCCCCAGTTTCTGAGGAGGGAAGAGGAGCTGGAGATTGAGTTAAGTCACCAAAGGATTTGGTGCCTTTGTAATGAAAACTATAAAAACTCATAAACAATGGAGAGTTTCTAGGTTGTTGAACACATCGGTATTTTGGGAAGGTGCTGTGCCCAGAGACGGCACGGAAGCTCTGTGTCCCCCTTTCCTCTTCCCTTCTTCTCTCTAGCTCTTCAATTTGGCTGTTCCTGCCTGAGTCTTATCCTTTTAAATTTAACTGGTAAATGTAAGTAAAGTGTTTCCTAAGTTCTGTGAGTCATTCTAATGAATTATTGAACCTGAGGAGTTTGTGGAAACCCTTGAATTTATAGCTGGTCAGTTAGAAGTGTGGGTGCCTCACTAGTGACTGGCATCTGAAGTGAAAGCAGGCTCATGGGCCTGAGCCTTTAATCAGTAGGGTCTCTGCTGACTTTGGGAGTTAGCATCAGGATTGAATTAAATTGTTGGACACTCTTTTGGTGTGGATAATTGGGGAAATGGTGTGGAACCCTGTGTCCCACACCCCGCCCCCCAACTGGAGTAGGAGTAGGATTTGCTAGATTGACTCAGACTCAGGAAAGTGCTTTACTTACTATTACTGGTTTATTATAAAGGGTAGACTCCAGGAACAGCCAAATGGTAGAATGCACAGGGCAAGAGTAGGGTGGAGGGTGAACGCATGTGTTCAACAACCTGAAAGCTCCCTCGAACTCCATTGTTTATGGGTTTTTATGGAGGTTCTGTTATATAGCCATGATTGATTGAAACATTGGCCTTTGGTGATTGAACTCAATCTCTGGCCCCATCCTGCCCCCAAAGGTTGAGCGGTGGGGCTGAAAATTATAGCCCACTCTCCATGGCTTGGTCTTTCAGGTGAGGAGCCTCTGTTATGAAGCTATTCGAGGCCCTCCCACAGTCATCTTATTAGCATAAACTTAGGGATGGTTGAGAGGGGCTCATTATGAATAAAAATAAAAAACACTTCTATCACTCAGGATAGGTCAAGGATTTTTAAAGCCCTGTGCCAGATTCCTGTGAAAAGGACAGAATATATTTTATATTATACCACAGGTTTTCAAAAATTTTTTTTGTATATGCATATTGCAGTTGTTCTAACTCCATTTATTGAAAAGAGTAATTTTTCCTCCATCGAATTATCTTAGGACTTTCTAAAAAATCAGTTGACTCTGTATGTATGAGTTATACCCAGGCTGTCTATGTTGTTCAGTCTCAGTTACTGTGTATACATCTTGGACATACTTAGTTAAATTTATTTCTAGGTATGTCATAGTTTTTTGATGCTACTATAAGTGGCATTTTCTAATTTAGACTTTTGATTTTCTATTGCTGGCATGTGGAAATACGATTGATTGTCATATATTGACCGTATATCCTACAACCTTATTAAACTCACTTTTTAGTTCTGGGAATTTTTTTTTTTTTTTTTTTTTAGATTTCTTGGGATTTTTCTCTGTAGGTAGTCATCTGTAGCCAGTTTTACTTCTTCCTTTTTAGTATGTTGGCCTTTTATTGTTTCTTATTATATCAGTTGGGATCTTCACTACAGTGTTGAATAAAGCTGATGAGAATGTCTGTCCTAGCCTTCTCTCCCCTGAAGAGGGAAGACATTCAGTCTTTCACCAATAAGTACAGTGTTCGCTGTGATTTCGTCAGAAATGTGCTTTTATTAGGTTGTAAAAGGTTCTATTCCAAGTTAGCTGAGGATTTTTTTTTTTAAATCATGAATAGGTGTTGAATTTTGTCAAATTTCTTTCTTTTGTGTCTCTTAAGATGATTATATATTTTTTCCCCTGGTCTCTTAAAAATGATAATTATCAGTTGATTTTCAGCTATTACCCTTGTATTCCTATAACGAATGCTTCTTGGTCATGATGTGTCACTCTTTACATATCACTCGATTTGATATGTTAACATTTGGTGGAGGAATTCTGCAGCTGTGTTCACGAGGGAAATTGAAGTGTAGTCGTCTTACAATGTCTGTGTCTGGTTCTGGTGTCAGGGCATTGCTGGTCTAATGAAATGAATCAGAAAATATTCCAATTTTGTTTCTTCGGTTTTGCTGAAGAGGTTGTATAGAATTGGTATTATTTCTTCTGTAGGTGTTTGGTAAAATTCACCAACAAAGCCATCTGGGTCCAGTTATCTCTGTGGGAAGAATTTTATCTGTGAATTTAATCTTTTCAGTAGATATAGGGCTATTCAAGTTATCCACATCTTAAGTTTGAGTAATTTGTGTCTTTTCAAATTTACTGGCATAAATTTCATAATATTCCCTTATCTTTCAAATATCGACTGAATTTTTAGATATCTTTCATTTTTGATATTGATAATTTGTGTCTTTTCCTTAAATTCTGGTAAAACATTTATTACTTTTCTTAATCTTTTCAAAGAACTGGCTTTTGGTTTCATTGGTTCATTTTTTTCTTTCCTCTGCTTTAGTATTAATTTATTCCTTATTTTCTAGATTCTTAAGGTGGAAGCTTAGATCATTGATTTTTAAACCTTTTTTCTTTCCTAATAGAAGCTTTTAATATTGTAATTAATTTTAATTTTTTCATTTGGACATGACAGAGATACCATTAAAAAGAACTCAGAGGGGGCACCTGGGTGGCTCAGTGGGTTAAAGCCTCTGCCTTCGGCTCAGATCATGATCTCAGGGTCCTGGGATCGAGCCCCACATCAGGCTCTCTGCTCAGCAGGGAGCCTGCTTCCCCCTCTCTCTGCCTGCCTCTCTGCCTACTTGTGATCTCTCTCTCTATGTCAAATAAATAAAATCTTAAAAAAGAAAGAACTCCGAGGACTCACAGTCTTTCTGAGGAAGCAATAATTATTGGCTATTGCTAATTCATCTCTAACCCTATTTCCATTAAAATTTTTTTCTTAAGTAAGGGGTGCCTGGGTGGTTCAGTCGGTTGAACGTCCGACTCTTGGTTTCGGCTCAGGTAGTGTTCTCAGGGTCCTGGGATTGAGCCCTGTGTTGGGCTCTGCACTCAGTGGGGAGTCTGTTGGAGATTCTCTCTCTCCCTCTCCTCCTGCTCTCTGTCTCTCTCTCTAAAATAAATAAATCTTTAAAAAAAAAATTCCTAAGTAATATTATATGCTCTATAGATAGTATTTTCTTTTTAAGAAATAGAAGGTACATGCGAGTAGCAATCTGCTGATTTCATCCTGTGTCACCCTTGCCCCACTATACTACAGCATGTCGCCCTGCAAAGCAGCCCAGTTGATCAACGTGAAGGACCGCCTCACTCCGCTCCTTCAGCTAATCCTCAGAAATAAAGCGTGTGGTAGATGAATGATGGCCCCCAAACTTGTCCATATCCTAAACCCCGGAACCTATGACTATGGGACCTTATATGACACGAGGGATGTCATACTTATGAATAAGTTAAAGATCTTGAGCTGGGGAGATTATCCCGGATTATTTGGTGGACCCAGCATAAAGACAAGGGCGTGTATAAAAGGAGGGCAGGAGGACTGGAATCTAGGAGAGAGGAAGATGGGAAGGTCCTAGTGGTGTAGGGAAGTGCTTGCGAGCCAGGGTCCGTGGACGTCCTCAAGGAGTTGGAAAGGCACGGCATCTTACCCTCTCAGGAGTCTCCGGTTTATACTTCTGACCTAGAACCAGAGGATAATCCCGCTAAGCTGGCAGTTATTTGTCGGGGACTGATACCAAGTGTATAAGGTCTTGCCGCTCTGGCTACCGCTCCTCTCCTGTCCTGTCTCCGCCCTTCCTCCCTCTTGTCCTCTCCACCTTGGTCTCTGCTAGACAGAGCTCATTCTGCTCCCAGATTCACTGTTCCCTTAGCTTGGAAAGACCTTTGCACAAATGTCATCTCCTTAGAGAGCTGTTCCCTTGTCATTTTAGCCCTGCTCCCCCCACCCTCCACCACAGTTTCCTATTTTAGCTTCTTCTTGGCACTTTTCAGTTCCGGAATTTATTTTTTACTTGTGATTTTGTGATCAGTCTGCCTCTCCTGCAGATCTGCTGATTCCCTGGAATTAGGGCAGGGGCCCGTTATCAGAACAGTGCCTGGACCTTTGAAGGTACTGAACAAATAGTTGATGGGAAGAATTGAGAGGCTTTGGTTGTTGAGGAAGTAACGTTGGCAGAGTGTCACGGTTACATGACATAAGCGTCTACTCTGATACACTGCACGTGTAGGTGGCTCGTGGGTGGGGAAGAGGGACTCGTTCAGGTTCTGTCTCCTCATCCTCCCTTATTAAAGGGACCCTCTAAAGTGCAGGCGTGTCTCCGAGGAACAGAGCGGAGAGAATGGGCCCCTCCAGAGGCGGGCAGCTCGGCCGGAGGTGGCTGGCCTGGGCTCTTGCCTCTCGAGGCCCCGCGCCAGGCCTCCCAGTGAGGCCCTGCTGCCTTCAGCGGAGAGGAGGGCGCCGGAGGCCAGAAGAGCTCCTGCCCGTGGAAAGCTCCGGGGGGTGTAATTCGGCCGTGACCCCGGTGAGCTTCCGCGCAGCTCCAGGGGCTAGAAAGGCAGAGCGGAACAACCCAGGACCAGAGCGAATGTTTATCCTCGGCTCCTGGCGGTTGAGACTTAGCAGCACAGCTTGCTTTCCGAGGGGTTCCCTTGGGAACCAGTTAGTCTAGACTAGGGTTCAGCCAACGTTTTCAGTAAAGGGCCAGATATTTTAGGCTTTCTGGGCCTCTTACAGGTTTTGTCATCTATCTCTCTTATCTCTCTATCTCATTTATTTTTATAAAGCTTTAGGAAACAAGAATGACCACTTTTAGCTGGAGGCAGAGCGGCTTGCAGGCTGTGATATGCTTACCCCAGTCCAGGCTCGATTTCTTTTTCCCGTTTGCTGGTCCACGTGTTTTCTGTGGGACCTGGCCCCTCAGCCTGCCGCTGGAGAAGCCAGGCTGAGTTCCGGAGGGCTCCACGGAAGATGCTAGATGCCCGGCCCATGGAGACTGCGTCTCTAAACATACAGTGAAAGTGCCCTTTTTTCTTGTGTGATTGATGAAGGATCCTGCAGAAAGCTCTACAACTTGCCGTCGTACAAGTGTGTAGTGATAGTGGCCTTTGGGGCCCCTGTCAGTGAAGATCATCTCGTGGTTTATGTTCCTGGAAACCCCCTCATTAGAATTTCCATCTGAGTAACTTAGGACTTGTAGGGCAAAATCAAGTGTGAGAGATGGAGGTAGTCAGTATTTTCACATTCTCTAAAATAAAAGTAAAGGCCACATGATTAATAAATACCAATGGATGTATTCATTTAAACATTTGTAAAAATATCATATTCTTTTAGTTGTTATCTCTTCCTCTCTATAAACTTTTGATGATTTTCTTCTCTTAATTGTATGAAATATCCGTGATTGGTTATTGGTGTAGGAAAGATGTTAGGGTTTGAAGCCAATGGCCGAGAAAGAATTCTTTAGACGTCTTTGGTGCGACAAGGTGGTTTTATTAAAATACGAGCACAGGACTTATGGGCAGAAAGTGCTGCACTGGGGTCGTGAGGAAGGGCCCATTATATACCTTCAAGTCGAGAGGGGGTTAGGGAGAACATAAGTCTCTAAGGAATTTGGAAGCAAGGTTTCCAGGACCTTGAGGGGGCTTGGAAAAAGGTCATTCCTTACCGCCAAATGAAACCTTAGTCATGAGACCCTTCAGATGTATATTGGTGGGCCATATGCTTGGGGGGTGATTGCCAACACATTTCTGGGGCGGGGGCTGGAGATAAAGGAAATTTCTAAAAGAATTTTTATATGTCGAAGTAGACTTAGAGGATCCGGGGGTGAGAGGGCGGGCTAGGATTGCCTTTTGCCTTCAGCAAAGTGTCAGCATTGAGGCAGCTGAGTCCCTAGAGGAAGGTCACTCTGCCTGTTTCAAGGACTTGTCAGTGGGCTGTAGGGATAAGGACATGTAATAATTTCTCTTTTGCCTTTGTTTCCCGCGTCAGTTATGTTTGTGACAGAGGGACCACCCCTACTCGGTGGTTTTCTTCAAGTGCTGTTTTATCCGGCAGGTGACCACGCTCATGGAGGATCTGCCTCATCCTTTCGAGGCTTAGTTTTATAGCTTCTCAGGTCTTTACTGAGTGTTCAGGGTGTTGCGTGCATGTTCCCCGTTCCTGCTGGTCCTAAGGTGAGCACCAGACTTGTTCACGCCCTGCCTCCCTGTTGATGTTCTTCCTTTGACAGCTGCCCGTGGAAGGGCCTTTCAGCCGCCAGGTTCAGGGAGCCCGGGGCAGACTGCGGAGCTTTCTCTGAGTGACACTTCTCTCGGTCTGCTCGGCAAATTCCAGCCACCCCGCCTCCCTGCGTGCTCTGCTTAGGCCCCCTTGCCCGGCACCCTGTCCTGGAAGGCACCCTTAGAAAGAATGCTGGAGCAGTCAGCGGGCTTCCTTTCCGTCTGTCACCACCTGTTGACCGGCACCTGAAGGAAGTTTCCAGTATTTGAAGGAAAAAGGCTAGTCTAGAGTCACTTACTCTGTCATAGTCAGAGCTGTAAATTTTCAGTGCCCTTTGTGGGGAACAGTGTTTAAGAACTAAGATCTGGGTGCTAACCATGCTCATTGTCCCTTGGCGGCGTTGTCTCTAGACCCTTTTACTGGATAAAGCTAAGCGCTACTTAGATAAGTGAATTACGTTGTATTACACACACACACACACACACACACATACTGTATCTGTATATCGGAAGCCATGAGTTTGTCTTGACAGCTGCATTTCCAGTTCCTCACCGTAGGATTCACTCTCTTCTCCTGTTAGTTTTTTTTTTTTTTTTTAATATTTTATTTATTTATTTGTCAGAGAGAGAGAGAGAAGGAGAGAGCACAAGCAGGGGGAGTAGCAGGCAGAGGGAGAAGCAGACTCCCCGCTGAGCAGGGGGCCCAGTGAGAGATTCGATCCCAGGATTCTGGGATCATGACCTGAGCCGAAGGCAGACACTTAACTCACTGAGCCACCCAGGCATCCCCCCTCTCCCATTCTATACTTGTATTATCTGAAACATATTTATGCATTTGCTCAATTCTATAGTATGCAGAAAATAGTTTCAGAATTGCTGAATTGATACCACTGTGATAAACACACTTTCTAACTAGGGTTCAAGATTTACTTAGAGTATTTATGTCTTTAGACTGAGAGTATAGAGTGAAAACACTGTGTTGAAAGTTATTTATGTCATTTCTTGTTCAGTGTAATTATGTTTTATTCATATGAAATAAAGTTAGGTTTCCTCATTTTTGTGTCTTTTACTTTGAACATATGAAATATCAATATGGTTTCAAAAGTCAAAACTATACACAGAAGTCTCACTACCCACTTCCTCCCTCCAGTCCCTTCCATCTGATTCCCACTCTTGAGGACATTAATGAATCTCATTAGTTCCTAGTTTATCCATCCTGTTTCTTTTTTGCAAAATTAAGGCTATGCTTGTGTACCTATTTCTATTTTTTCTCACGCAAGTAGAATTTCGTATATATTCTTCATACTTGTTTCAGTTAATAGTATATCCTAGAAATTAGTTCACAGAAATGCAATGGTAGCTGGCAGTGTATGAGGGGTTCACGAGCCTCTCTGAAGACAGAGATCTAATCACGGCGGGCAGTTTGCTGGGATGGAACTGACCTCCCTCCGCTCCGCGGGGGAGAGAAAAACGGCACCACCTTAGGAGAGAAGCCTCCCAGTAAGCCAGAGAGCCTGGGATGCTCCATAGAAGGAGAGCTTTGCGTTTGGGATGGTGAAAGGATACTTCACGGAGGAAAAATGAAGCTCCGTTGATTAGAGCCTTGAATTCAGATAAAATCCTGTGGCAGAGCAGTCCTTTTTCTTAAATGGGAGTTACTATAAATGACCTTGAGGAAAATTTATTTTCCTCTGTATAATTTCAAATTTTTTTTAATACTTAAGTGTTTTCAGAGCAGTTTTAAGTTCACAGCAAAATTGAGGGGTGTGTACAGAGATTTCCCATATACCCGCTGCCTTCGTACACACATAGCCTCCCTCATTAGCCGTGTCTTCCGCCAGAGTGGTCCGCGTGTTAGGTCTGCTGAGCCTCCGCTGCCGTGTCCTGCTCACCCACAGTCTCTGATTCGCGCGAGGGCTCACTCTTGGCTTTGGGCAAATGTCCACTGACACGTATGTGCTGTTACAGTATCGCCCAGGATGGTTCTGCTGCCGTAAAGACCCCCTGTACCCCAGCTGTCGTCCCTGTGTCACAGACCCCTGGCAACCACTGATGTTGCCCCGTGTCCATGGTTTTACCTTTTCCAGAATGTCATACCAGGATTGTACACTGTGTAGCCTTTTCACGTTGGCTTCTTTCATTTAATAATATGCATTTAAGATTCTTCCTCCAGGTCTTCCCATGTCCATGGCATGATAGCTCATTTCTTTTCATTGCTGAATAATATTCCACTTTATAGATGTACCACAGTTCATTTATTCACCTTCTGAAAGACATCTTGGTAGCTTCCTAGTGTTGGCCGTTATGAATAAAGCTGCTATAAACGTCTGTGTACAGATTTTTAAGCAGACAGAAGTTTCAGCTCCTTCGGGTAAATACCAAGGATTGCTGGATTGCGTATTAAGACTATGCTTAGTTTTATAAGAAATACCAAACTGTCTTCTAGAAAGGGTATATCATTTTGCATCCTACCAGCAATGAATGAGAGATTTTGTTGCTTTGTATATTTTTGCCAGCATTTGATGGTGTCAGTGTTTCAGGTTTTGGCCAATAGATGTATAGTGGTATTTCCTTGTTTTAATTTGCATTTCCATGACGACGTATGATGTGGAGCATCATATGTTTATCTCCAATCTATATATCTTTGGTAAAGTGTCTGTTAAAGTCTTTGGCTCAGTTTTTTTTTTTTTTTCGTTTTTTCTAAAGTCGGCTCTGTGCCCAACATGGAGCCCAATACTGGACTTGAACTCACGACCCTGAGATCAAGACCTGAGCTGAAATCAGGAGTTGGATGCTTAACTGACTGAGCCACCCAGGCTCCCCATTTGGCTCCGTTTTTAATTGAGTTGCTTGTTTACTTCTTGAGTTTTAAGAGTTCTTCGTATATTTTAGATAACAGCCCTTTATCAGATATGTCTTTTGCAAATATTTTTTCCCATTCCGTGGCTTGCCTTTGCATTGTCTTGACGTTATCTTTGGCAGAACAGAAGTTCTCCATTTTAGTGAAGTCCAGCTTATCCATTATGTCTCTCATGGGTCATGACTTCAATGTTAGAGATGTACCTTGGATCTGTAGACTAAGTTGGGAAGAACTGACATCTTGACAATACTGAGTCTTCCTATTTATGAACATGGACTGTCTCTCCAGCTATGTAGTTCTTCTTTGATTTTGTTCATCATTTTGTAATGTTCCTCTTACCGACCTGATACGTATTTTGTTAGAATTATACCTAAGTGTTTCCTTTTTGGGGGTGCTAATGTAAGGGACATTATGTTTTTATTTTCAAATCCCACTTGTTCCTTGCTGGTATATTGAAAAGCAGTTGACTTTTATATATTAACTCGCATCCTGCAATCTTGGTATAATTGCTAATTCTAGGAATTTTTTTTATTGACTCTTTTGGATTTTCTACAGAGTAGACAATCATGTCATCTGCAAAAAATAAAAAAATAAATGATTGTTTTATGTCTTCCTTGCCAGTCTGTTACTTTTTACTTCCTTTTCTTGCCGTATTGCATTCATAAGGACTTCTAGTATGAGATCTGAAAGGTGTGGTGAGAGGGACATCCTTGCTTTTTGCTTGGTCATAGTGGGAAAACTGAGTTTCTCACCATTAATTTTACTAGCTGCAGACACTTTATAGATATTCTTTATCAAGTTGAGAACGTACCCCTCTGTTTCACTTTATCGAGAATGCATATCATGAATGGGTATTGAATTTTGTTGTATGCTTTTTCTGCATTTATTAATATGGTCATGGGATATTTTTTCTTTTTTAGCTGCTGATGTGATGGATTACTTTGATTGATGTTTGAATGCTGAATAGCCTTGTGTACCTGGGATAAATCCCACTTAGCTGTGTATAATTTACTTTAAAAAAAAGAAGATGAAAACTCATTTTCTCTTGCAATTACAGTGTGGGTTCATTGAACCTTTTTTCTGAATCTAAGGTGCATTGTGGGTTCTTGTTTCATATCACTATTTATATTAGTAATTTCATCATCTAGAAGTGGATTTATTATTACTTATCACTTATTCACGGTTATGCTAAGAAAGACGACAGTACAAAAATGAAGAGTGATGAACTGCCCAGAAAGATGATGCAATAGTCAGATCATTGCTATTTTATTGCATTGCCTCAAGAATGGCATTGTCTTTTAAAAATTTAAATGAAATCTGGAGGCACCATCTTTGTAGTCTTTCTTTTAGCTTTTATTGAGCACATTTAAGAATTCAGAATTTTTAATTTTCTACCTCTGATGAACAGGAGTAGAAAGTTGACAGAGGAAGATATTTCATAGTTATCAGATGAATAATCATCAAAAGAGACAGCAGGACTCCAGGCTCTAATAATGAAGGTGAAGTTGATCATGAAAGGGAAATAGTAGACTATGAGTTGTCAGATGACAATATTCTGGATGAGTTTTCTCGAAATCAAGAATTGATGAGTGAACAGTTTATTTCTGTGATTTATACAAAGGAAATGTGGAATTTGCATTCAGTTAGTCACTTGGTAGGAAGGACTTCCTTATGCAGTGGTTTGTGATGAGCACTTGGACATCTCGTTTTGCTAAAAGGATGTGTGTCAGTATTCTTGTATTTCACAAAATGTTTGTGCATGATTGTTTACTTGACGCAGCTTGTACGGGGAAAGAGTTGAAGGTTAGTATGTACACAGAGGTGATAGGAAGGGAACAGATGGTGTGGAAATGAAAACAAATCATTGGCTTTGTCGTTCTGAGGCTTATACGTCCTAAGATGAATGTATTTTACAATCAGAGTACGAAGAATATGACTGTTTTAACAAAATTGTGAGCTGTCAAAATTTTCAAAAGCATTGCATTTCCACAATGCAAGTTCAAGAAGAACTACAAGTAATGATCATCTATTGGAGATATATTTGAAATCTGGGATCAGATTTTATAAAACTATATGTTCCAGGTTCATATGTGTCAGTCGATGGGCAGTTTTGTTCAAATGATGTATACTTATGTGTACGTATGTGAGTATGTATCCATATATATGTATGTCTTTGTGGTGTGTGTGTGTGTGTGTGTCCACGTATATGCACATAATAGGAAAATTTAAAAATACGGGTTTGGTATATTTACATTTGGCTAAAATGTCAGATTACTTTTTCATTTTTCTTTTATTTTTCTGTAAATTATTTATAAAATGACCCAAATATTAAATAAAATACAAAGGGTTTCTCATCCTCAGCTGATAAAGGGTGTGGATTATTTCTCTTGGTCTACTGAGGGTTAAGGTGATGCACCTGAATGGATCATTGCCTTCAGCAGTTGACAATTATACATTCCTTTCAAGAACACATGGAATATTCATGAAAATTAACCATCTGCTTGGCTGTACAACCTCTACAGATTTGAAAGGCTGTGTTCTGTGACTACAAGCAGTTAAGATAGAAGTCATTTACAAAAAGGTAATTAGAAAAAGTCTCTATACATTGAGTGATTTAAAATCACTTCTAAATAACTTATAGCTCAACAAAGGAATCTTAATGTAAATTAGAACATGTTCAGAATTACATTCTAACAAAATACTTGAAATGTTCTGTACTATAATTAAGATTGTACATGAGGAAAGAATAAAGGCTTGAAATGAATAAAGTGAGGATCCAGCTTAAGAAAAGACAGAGACAGCTATAGGCTAAACCTAAATAGGCCAGAAGGAAGGGAATGAAGGTGAGCAAACATGACGCAGAAAACACACAGTAAGTGGGGAGGAGAATGAAACCCAAAGCTGGTTCTCTGAAAAGTCAAATGGTCCAACTTCTGGCAAGACTAAATCAAGGGTGAAAAAACAAACAATATTCAGATTGAAAAAAGGCCATAGGCATCAATTCCATAAACATTAAACTGGTAAGATAATGTTTGCCAATAATTGGTGTCAGTACATTTGAAATTTTTAGGTGAAATAGATAAATTACTGCAAAATAAAACTTAACTGAAACTGACTTGAGAAATAGAAAATTGACTGATCCCAGAACAGTGATTATATCTGGCCGGATGATGCAGAAAGGCATTCTGCGCAGAGTGTCAGGGTCAGATCACTCCGATCTCATATACGGTCTTTGAGAAAGTGACAGACACCCTTGTGCAGCTCCTTTTGTGAGGCCAGACCAACCTGGATATGCGGACCCACCAGAGCAGTGCAGGAGGGGAGAGAAGCCGCGGGACGCCTCCCCGGGACACAGGGAGCATCGGCTCCCTCTGGTGCTGTCCACTGAACTGCCTGGAAATCCTTGTTATCTTGACCTGATGTTTGGGTCCAATGGGAGGAATAAAAGCCCTTTTGGGGTGGGAGCGAGAAAGACCGAGGTGTTTGGATTGACAGCACATGTACGGACGCTGGCATGACTCAGCAATGTCAACTGCGATAACTGCACAGTCACGCTCTACAAATCGTGGGCATTTCCTCTTCTACTGTGGAGCAGAAGGCAGTTAGAGCTACCATTTCTTGCCCATCAGATGGGCCAGACTTAACGAGTATGGCAGCGCCAGGCACAGGTGCAGCGCGCTCCTGGCCAGTGTGGAGGCAGGAATACTTTGGAAAACAATTTGATATTAACTTTGAAAGACTGCCGTCTCCAGCCGTATGATCCGGCCACTTCAGTCCAAGGAAAATGACTTCACACAATGATCTGCCAGGCTGAGGTGGGGAGATTTCTAGGCATTCGGGAGGAATAGCTAGTTTTCAAAGCGTCTGGTCGATAACACAGCTTCTGTATGTAGGTGCTCTTTCATGAGACTTCCCTGACGGGTCCGTGGGTTACAGTGACTCCCACCGTCTTCCCTGTCACAGCTGTCCTTGCATTTCACAAGTCAGTCTTGATCTTCCTGGCTTCCTTGCTCCAGGGAGGGGAAAAAAGCTTCTGAATTGCCAAAAAGGGTTTTTTTTGTTTTTAAATACGAATGTTGAGAATTTCAACGGGGATCCTGTTCTTATTCTTAATAAAGTTAATATGGAATTTTTAAATGCTTCTTGATTACTATATGAGTTTTCAAGATTTGGCTCCAAAGGAGCTGAAAAAATTGGGTGACATTGCCAAAGTAGAACGCCTTTGTTTATGTGACAAAGTTTTCTCCACATGACTAAAGTTGGTAATGAGCCCTGCCTCATCTAGCAATAAATGATTTGCACACATAGATATATGAGATAATGAGTGGAAGGAGAGGGGAGATGGACCCAGGGATCTCATTGAGATACATTTCCAATATAAATTTACTTTTAATATCTAATAGTTATCAGATGTGCATTCCATTTATGCTTCAGTTGGTTGTGCGCCAGTTAATACTTGTAATGAAGTCAGTCCAGAGGAAAACTTTTAAAGCTAGTGCTTTATCATGGTTACAGGAAATTTAATAAAAATTAATTCAATCCATTTACATATTTCATTGCAAAAAAGTTTTCTAGGCATAAATATTGAGTATATCAGAAAAAAATTGTTATGGGAAAGTGAAGTAGAATACCAGTTCATATAGAACAGAAATGATGTGATATTTCTTACCGTTTGTTTTTTTTTTGAGGTTTTTTCTTTATTTATTTGACAGAGAGAGAGAGAGAACGAGAGAGGGAACACAAGCAGGGAGAGTGGGAGAGGGAGAAGCAGACTTCTCGCTGAGCAGGGAGCTGATGCAGGGCTCGATCCCAGGAGTCTGGGATCATGACCTGAGCTGAAGGCAGAGGCTTTAACCCACTGAGCCACCCAGGCGCCATAACATATAGTAATCTTAAGGCATATTTAAATGTAGGAATTTATATAAAACAATAAGTCCAGGAATTTTAGGAGAGGGCCATTTTAGTGGGCAGTGTTTAAGTGAAATAGATATTTTCTCAAAATTGCTAAATAATATATTAACTCCACATCGTCTATGTGGTATATTAAATATTGTACTATGTATTTAGATGGAAAGAGTTTGCAGTAGGGCAGGAACTGCAAAAGCAATGTAAGTGATGAAAAGTATGTAACTTAGAACCAAACCCTAAATTTTCAGTCCCATGCAAAGCAGCTCTTCCTGAATTTCATTCTACTGTCTCAGTAACATCAGCATCATCGCACTATTTAGTACTGTCGTGCGGTCCGCAGCCTTACCACCCCCCCACCTCCGTGGCACTTTCCTGTTCTTTTTTCACCCCAAACATTGACCACTTCCTTTGTTGGTTATTTACTAATTTTTTAATTGTCTTTCCGTCTCCCTTACTTTTGAAAAGACAGTGTAAGAGGAGAGGGTGGGAGACAGAAAGAGCAGCCTGAGGAATCTGGCTTTAACAAAGAGAAGAGAAATAGGTGGTAGCTGGAGGGGGTAGAGCATATGGAGTCAGAATTTTTTTTTTTAACTTTTTAATTGAATTATAATATACATATAGAAAATTGTACAAATCTTAAGCGTGTAATACGTCCCTGTGAAATGAACTAACCTCTGCAGTCACCACCCAATTTAAGAAATGAGCGTTACCATTACCAGCAGGCCATACACAGTCCATCCCTCACGCCCCTTTCAGTCATTAACCATCTCTCACCCAAAGCTACTGGGGGGTTTTCTGATTTTGATACCAAATACTAATTTTGCTTGTTTTTAATCCTTATGTAACTAAAATTATCCAGCATGTACTCTTTTAAGGTTGACTTCTACTCAACCGTGTCTGTGGGATTTGGTTTATGCTGTTCATCTAGGAGTAGGATAATCATATTCCTTGTGGGAATATTTCAGTTTATCCATTCTATTGTTGGTGGATGTTTGGGGGTTGCCAGGTTTTAGCTGTTCTGAATAATGCTGCTGTGAATACGCTTTTATACTACACGTCATGTATTTCAGATATGGGTGTTTGCACTTGGGGTGGAATTACTTTCCAAAGTGATTTTTACCAATTTTTCCTCCCACAGCATTATGTCAGAGTTCCCATTGCTCTGTACCTTCACCAGCACGTTGGCCGTGTATTGCTTTTAAAGCTGTGTTTTTAATTTGTGTTTGCTTGATGACTAATCATGTTGTGTTCCTTTTCATCTCTTTATTAGCCAATGTCCTCTTTCTAGAAGTATCTGAATCTTTTGCCTGCTTTTTGTACTTGCGTCACTTACCTTTTACTTTCTGTGATTTAGTGCTTTATACGTGCAGGACTTCTATTTCAGGCATTTTTCTCATTTTTCTCCCTCTCTTTCACGTGCATATTTATTCTCTTAATGGTATCTTTTGATGAACAGAAGTTTTTAATTTTACTGAAGTCCAGTGTTTTCCTAAGTCTTTGGAGAAATCTTTAAAAAATGTTGTGTATACCAAAGTCTTGAAGATATTTTTGGTTTTCATTTAGGAGTTTGATTGTTTTCCTTTTCATATTTAGGTTATAATTTATCATGAATTGATTTTTGTGTGTATGTGTCTGGTATTAAAGGCCAAGAATTGTTTTTTCTCACATGAACATTCAGTGGTCCCAGTCCCATTTATCAGAATGTCCATCTGGTCTCCCTCCCACGATGCCATCATTGTCATAAATCAAGTGGGTCTTTTTCAGAGTTGCTGTTTTGTTCCATTGGTCTTTTTCTCTATCTTTGAGGCTGTATTACAGTTTTCTTAATTATAGTAGCTTTATAATAACATCTTCCTATTTTAGTATAAATTCTCCAACTGTTTTTTTCTGCAGGAGGCATTGAAAATGCCGTTTGCATTCTTAGCTTCTCATTTTCCAAAAGCACTGGGATTTTGATTGGAACCACATTGACTCTATTAATTCGGAGAAAATTTACATCTTTCAGTATGAAACTCTTCTAACACGAGCATGATGTATTCCTCCATTTATTTAGTTCTTTGATTTATCTCAGAAGATTTTGTAGGTTCTTGTGTCAAGATCTTATTCATCTTTTGTTAGAGTTATTCCTTGGCTCCTTGATTTTTGAATGTTACTAGAGATAGTATCTTTTTAAAATTTCGCAAATTTCTTTTGCTAGTAAATATGAAGACAGTTGATTTTTGTTTATCGAACTTGTATTCATCAACCTTACTAAATTCATTTGTTTTCATGATTTCTAAATTCTTTTGGCTATTCCTCTTGTATAATTAAGTCATCTGCTAATGATGACAGTTTCATTTTTCCCCTTCTGATCCATGTAATTTAAATTTTTTTTCTTATTATACTGACTATTGTATCCATTACTGTCTTAGTAATTGACCTGTAAAGGTGATGGTAGTTAAAGATATTTTATAATTACTCTTTATCAGATTCAAAAAGATTCTCTTCCTAGTTTGCTATGAACTTTATTTAGAATGACTGTTGAGGAGCACCTGGGTGGTTCAGTGGGTTAAAGCCCCTGCTTTCGGCTCAGGTCATGATCTCAGGGTCTTGGGATGAAGCCCTGCATCGGGCTCTCTGCTCAGTGGGGAGCCTGCTTCCCCCTCTCTCTCTGCCTGCCTCTCTGCCTACCTGTGATCTCTCTCTCTCTGTCAAATAAGTAAAATCTTAAAAAAAAAAAAAAAAAAAGAATGACTTGATTAGATACGACACCAATAGCACATGTGATTAAAAGATTGATAAATTGAAGTTCACTGAAATTAAAACTCAAAAAAAAAAATCAAGAAAGTAAAAAGAGATACCACAGATGGGGAGAAAATATTTGTAAATCATATTTCTGAGAAAAGACTTGTATCCAAGATATTACTCTTACAACTCAATAAGAAGATGACAGATTGCCCAGTTAAAAAAATGAGCAAAAGATTTGAAATGGCATTTCACCAAAGACCTGTGTGAATGGCTAATAAGCACACGAAAAGATACTTAACCTCATTAGTCATTAGGGAAATTCACATTTAAACCATAATAGATACCATTTCACTCCCATAAAATGCTATAAAAAAATGACAGACTAGTGTTGGTGGCCATACAAGGGCAACAGGGACCCTTAGGCGTTGCTGATAGGAATGTAAAGTGGTGCAGTCACTGCGCCAAAACAGTGACAATAGGTTTTTTTTGTTGTTGTTAAATAGAAATTTATAGTATAACGCAGCTATTGCGCTCCTGTGTGTCTACTCAAGACAAATAAAAACACTTGTCTACACAAAAACTTGTGTGTGAATGTTCACAGTAGTATTTTTCATAATAGTCAAAAAGTGGAAACAACCTAGATGTCCACCAATGGATGAATGGATAAACAAAATGTGTCTCTGTCCCTACGGTGGAAAACTCTTTGGTAATAAAAAGAAAAAAATACTGATTCATTCTTATAACACGGGTAAACCTGAAAAACACTGAGCTTGCTGTGCGGAAGGACCCAGAAGACTGCGTTGTCTGCCGTACAAGTTTATTCATATGAAATGTCCAGGGAAGGCACAGTTTTAGGGAAAAAGTGCTTACCTGGGGATGCAGGTGGGAACAGGGAGTGACTGCAGGTGAGCGTGAGGGATCTTTTTATGGTAATGGAAATGTTCTAAAATTGCATGGTGCTGATGGTTGTACAACTTTGTAAATTTACTAAAAGTCACTGAATTCTATACTTAAAATGTCTGAATTTTACTTCATGTAAATTCTACCTCAAGATGGTAAAGAATGAGTTGAATTTTAAGTACTCTCTCTATGCCTACTGAAAGTTTATATGATTTTTCACTTTTATGCTGTTAGTTTTATAAATTTAAACACTTAATATTAAACCAGTCTTGAATCTTAGACTGAATTTAACTTGGTCTTGATACATTGTATTTTATTTATGTTACCACTGTGTGTGATTTACTAATACTTTGTTTAGGGATTTTTTGAGATTGTGTTTACGAGAAAGATTAGCCTGTCATGTTTTTTTCTTAAAATGTTCTTAATTGGATTTTTGTTTTGCGAATCTCCGTGTAAGATTCGTGTTAAGCTTTTTTTTTTTTTTTTTTTTAAGATTTTGGTTTTTTTAAGTACTCTCTGTACCCACTGTGGGGCTCAAAATGACAACCCTGAGATCAAGAGTGCTTTATCCACTGAGCCAGCCAGGCGTCCCCCCCCCCCCCCATTTTTTCTCATTATGTATTTGGAAGAATTTACTATTGGAGCCACATGGGCGTGTAGTTTCCTTTGTAGGAAAGTTTTAAATTAACATATTCAGTTTCCTTCTTATGTATTTGTATTTTCAGATTTTCTCTTTGTCAGTTTTAATAAGTTGTATTTTTCTTGAAATGTGTCCATTTCATGTTCTTTTCAAATGTATAGGGCCACAGTTGTTAATAATATTCTCTTGTTTTAATCTATGTAAAATCTATAGTATAATCCTCCTTTTCAATCTTGCTATTGGGTTTGCTTAGCTTAAAATTCTAAGTGGGTAGTTACTTTCTTTGGCAGGTTCTAAAAAAAAAAGATTTTTTTTTTGTCCTTTCTTTTTAGTAGTTGGTCTTCGTATGGTTTTCTTCATATTTACCGTGTTACATATTTAACCTTCAGAAGTCCCGAACAAAAGCATGTGGTGTTCCTCTTTGGCAAGTCCTGAGCTCTAATTTTTTTCTCATTTCTGTGAGATTGTTTAGAAACTTACATTTGCCTTGATGTTCTCATACATTCTGACTGTCTTAGTTTTTCTCCATTGTCCTCAAACTAGCTATCTTATGTTTCTTATCTAGGGTTTCATGAAAGAATTGGTCTGATAATAA
>CM052892.1:79268602-79283891 GCA_028534135.1 Potos flavus | reverse complement strand
GAACAAAAGCATGTGGTGTTCCTCTTTGGCAAGTCCTGAGCTCTAATTTTTTTCTCATTTCTGTGAGATTGTTTAGAAACTTACATTTGCCTTGATGTTCTCATACATTCTGACTGTCTTAGTTTTTCTCCATTGTCCTCAAACTAGCTATCTTATGTTTCTTATCTAGGGTTTCATGAAAGAATTGGTCTGATAATAAGCTCTTCCATTAGAGCTGGCAGTGAAAGTCCACATAATTTTCTTTTCTTTTTTAAGGTGAGCAGTATTACAGTGTTACTGTAGCTGATGGGAATGGTTCTAGACAGAGGGATACTTACTGTTTGTTGATGATGCCAGCCAGGATAATTGCTTGAGTAGTGGCCCTGCAGAGAGAAGAAGGGGTGGGATTTAGTGCATGAGTTGGCTTTGGTCATGAGTTAGTTCATCTGAAGTAATAGGGAGGGCGGAGTGTAAGAGTTTAATCCTGGTAGGTAGGTAGATTTGGTGGTGGGTGTTTGTGAAATTTTTGAACATCCCATGGAGAAAGGCAGTTATTTCTAAAATAAACCCTGGATCCCATGGAAGTCTCCCGCAGTCGTGCGAGTTAGGACCACACTTAGGGCCAGACCACGTCTCCCACCTCTGCTGGGACTGGCCTGTGTGTGAATGGGCTGCACATGTCCAGAGCCAATCTTCATTCCCCGGAGCTCCCGGCGTGGCTCCCAACACCTAGCCTCTTTCACCTGGGTGTGGATTTCAAAGCGTGGATGTTGGTGACAGCCCCCTTTGGAGCACTGGTTGGTGTTAGAGGGCACGCTTATGGTGCAGCCCACACTGAGGTTGGAGGGCGTGATGGATCCATGATGCAGTTACCCCGGGGCTCCTTCAGGCCCACCTCGTGCAGAGTCCCTGTGTCTCCCATCTGCTTTCTCCTCCTTGTTGCTTTGGCTCCTCTTTCATCTGTTCCCCTCCCCAGTATGGCACTGCACTTAGCTACTTTTATGAACCAATACGTATTAGCCAACATGCAGGAGGCAACACTTTATATTCTCAATTTAGATTATATTCTCAGGGTTGAACAATTTTTTCTTTTAACAAATATATCCAAGTGGCTTACAATTTTTTTGGCCTTAAAAATATTTTTCATGGAAAAAACTTATGAAGACATATATCGTATTCAAAAATGTTTAAAGACTAATATATTGAGTACCCATCACCTAACTTAAGCAACACAGTGTTACAAATAAGTTAAGTTCTCTGTGACCATTGCCAGTCATATCTCCCTTCTCACAGAGGTCACTGCCAGTTGAATTTGGAATTTATCATTTCCATGCATATTTTATATCCCTAAATAACTTTCTTTTACTATTTATTTATTTATTAAGCTGTATGCCCAGTGTGGGGCTTGAACTCACAACCCTGAGATCAAAAGTCGCATGCGCCACTGACTGAGCCAGCCACCTGCCCCCCCCCAATAGCATTCTTTTTTAAAAAAGTTATGTAAATGATTATTATCCTGTGTATGTTTCTGTAAATATAATAATATATTGTTATTAAATACATAAATACATATTAATGTTTTAAGGTATAGTAAATGTTCTCCAACACTTAGATTTGTCCATATTTATACTTTAATTCCTTCATTTTCATGCTGAACGTGTAATATTCTGCTATATAAATATATCTTAATTTTATTAAAAATTCTTCTGATGCATATTTAGGTTATTTCTGATTTTTTTGCAGTTTTATATATGTTGCATTAAATGCTACTGTACATATTCCTTGGGCATATGTTTGCGATTTTCCAGGGTATATATAGCTAAGAACTGATGGATTGTAGGGTATGTGCTCTGTCAGTTGCAGTTCTCAACTCCCACAGGAAGTGTGTGGGCTCAGAATGTCCCAGCCTTGGCTGGCACTTGATATTGTATCTAGGCCCGACGACTTTATAACGGGCTCTTAAGAGAGTAAGTAGCTGAGTGTGTACCTTCCATGCTGTTATTTTACTTTGTTTTGTATTCATTTAAATGGGAGCCTTTTCTCATACAGTTTTATTTTATTAAGAAGAATGCCTTTGTTGAGCCACAGAGAAAGTGATCCCTTAAGAATTTCTTCTCTGCTCCAAATTTATGGTTCTGTGATAAACTCATAATTATGAAATTGTCAGTTTGCTCATATGTTAAATCTGCAGTGCCCAAGGCGGGCATCCGTGGGTCAGACTGATTTGCCCTTTGCACTGGGTTGACATTTGTACCACTGGGCGAAGGAAGTGCCGGCCAGACTGCCGACATCTCTGCACGAGCCGAGGAGGTGGCATCAGTCTGTAGTCCTTTATCTCACTGTGAATGGGTTCATTTGTATTATTAAATTAATGAATACATACTTTAAAAATTTAATAGTTTTTAATAGAGTAACTGTCGGTAGATATAATCTAAAGTGAGTCTCTGCCTCTACGAGTGTAAAGGGTCCCAAGACAGCAGAGGTTGAGAACCACTGCTGTAGGCACATGGTAGCTGTGTGAGCAGGTGTTTTATTCTTCTGCGTGCTGGTCTTTGAGGAGGAAAACTTAAGTAATAGAATTCCTTTAATGGAGAAATTCAGTTGATATTCAAGTTACCTATGAATCTTAAGTAAATTTTCAATTCATTGCCTTAAAATCTTGTTTATAACTAGATTATATTTGTAAATAAAATACTTTGCAGGTGCTGACCTTAAGGAGAGAGTCAAAATGAATCCCAGTGAAGTTGGTCCTTTTGTCTCCAAAATAAGAGCAGTGATTAATGAAATCGGTAAGCTCAATTAAACTCCTTTTAGCATGCTGAAGATGACCTTAAATGTCAGATTTAGAAAGTTGCACACTGTCCTTCTATAGAAGCTTTCTCTAGGATACTTATGTCATTAGATAATCATGATCTGTAGGTGGTTGCTGTGGAGAAAAATACAATATATTTAATTTGAAAAATTGTGAAAAATGTTTTATAATGAAAGTTGCCTCCTATATGTGATGACATGGCATACGAAGGTAGTTACTAGCAAACAAAGAGAGTATCTCCCGATAATTGCATACACACATATTTATAGATTCACCGTTGTTTTGTTGTTTGTATAAATAGGATCATGCTATTTGCTTAGAATTATAGACTTCTGGGTAATATTTATGTCTCAGTACATATCAACATACTGGATTATTAATACTTTTTATTACATTGCAGTGTAGTAGTCCACAGCATTGTCTTATCTAAAATTTTAAATTACTTCATTAACGTGTAGGGATTTTTTTTTTCCATTTTTTGTTATTTATAATAAAGCAATGAGTATCTTTGTACCAAGTCTTTCAGAGCATCAATATGTGTACTTATAGGATAGAGTCCTGAATGTGGGATTGCAATTCTAGGTATCATGTGTTCATTTTACATTTTAATCATTTTTACCAGATAATATTCCAGGAAGATTGTAATAATTTACATTCCCACCAATCACATGACAGTACTTGTTTTTTCATATTTTGCCAGCATTTAATGTTGCTGCTTTTCAAGTTTGCCAAAGTTAAAAAAAAAAAAAAAAAAAAAAGACCTCATGGCATTTTATTTTACTTTAATTTTTTTACATCTTTGCATTTTAATTTGCTTTTCCCCAGATACTTTCCCATTAGACTTTGTCCCCCCGTGTAGATTGCATCTTCACATCCCTCCTCCTCTTCTCTCTCGTTTTAATTAACAACTGCTTACTTATTGAAGAGCTACTCTGTAGTAGTCTTTCGTCGTCAGATGTATTGCAGATACTGTTTCCTGATGTGCCACCTTAATTCAATTCCAGTATTTAAATTGAAAACCTTTACTATCTTTGAGGGTATGAAGTTCCCTTCATTATTCTTCTTCTTTTCTCCTTGAAGATTTTCTTTGGTAATTCCCATGTCAGTTCTTCCAAATGAATTTGGAGTTACTCGTTTTTAAAGCAAGGACGGAAAATACTGTCACGGGATTCTGATTGGAATGTCTCTAAATCTTATTTAGAAAGAACTGATGTTTTCGTGATACTGAATTTTTCCATCTGTGATGTCTTTGGGTTTCATTCTGTGTGTTGCGGGGGTGGGAGGGCATCATCCCTTTTTTTTTTTTTTTTATGTTCTTTAAGAACGTTTTCTTTACATTTGCCTTGCTTGGTCTTCCATCTTTTTTTCAGCTCAGATTTATGCTTGCTATTTTATAGCATTTATTCATTTGAATGGGATCTTTTTCTTCTATTTCTGTTGAAGTTTGATTATTGTAGTTTTGTAGGAAAGGTACTGAGTTTTAAGTGCTTATTTTATATAACACTAACTTGATAATTACTTTTATTAGCTGTTGTTATTTCTCCGTTAATTTTCTTGTGTTTTCCAGATGAAAGTTCCTTTTCTGTAAATAATGGTATTTTTATTTTTGCTTCTCCCAGCATTTTAATCTTATGTATTTTTCATGTTTTATATTGGCTAAGCCCTTTGGTACACTATTCAGTTGTTAGTGTGTGTTCATCCCTATCTTCCTTATCTTATTGTGACTTTGATGAATGCTTTTAATATTTGCCCATAATTAGCAAGTTTAGGGAGTTTTCTTCTATTTCACCTCACTAGGAATTTGTTACTGTTTTTTAATCAGGAATGCGTGTTCAAGTTTGCTGATGCATTTTTGGTGTCTCTCAGTATTTATACAGTTGACCCTTGAACAGTGTGAGGGTGTATTGAACAATGTGTGTTACTTTTGACTCCCCAAGACTTAACTACAGAAGCCTGCTCTTGATCAGAAGCCTTACTGGTAACAGAAACAGTTGATTAACACATATCGTACATGTTGTATGTATTATATAGTATGTTCTTACAATAAAGTAGTAACATTTTAATAATAATATTTTAATATTAATATAATAAAATTCTTAGAGTAAAGTAAGCTAGAGAGAATAAAATGTTACTAAGGAAATCATGAGGAAGAGAAAATACATTTACAGTACTGTTCTATATTTATTGAAAAAAATCTCTGTATAAATGGACCCACACAATTCAAACCTGTGTTGTTCAAGGGTCATCTGTGGTTGGTATATATCAGAATTTATCTCATTTAGCCTTCGGTGTGCTAAATTGTATTAACAGAGTCATTAATGCTGTGCCGGCTTTGTGATACTAGAGTAAACCCTATGTGGTCAACGTGGTTAGTGGTTTTTGATATAAACATCTGGATTCGATTTTTATATGTTTTGCTATAATCATAAATGAGATTAAACTTCTAGTTCTTTTTTTGCATGTTACCCTTTTCTGGTTTAGTATCGAGTTTGTATAACTTCATAGAATGAGGTGAAAAGTTTTCTGTCTTCTTCTCTGTGCTATGCCGGGAAGTCATCTGTTGTTTCAGAGGTTGGTAGAACTTGACCGTGTAACATTTTGGGGGTCTTGTATGGTTTTGTTACTGTTTACTGGTTTTTTGTTTGTTTTTTAGAGTTAAGTTTTAGGATATATTTGTTGTGATTTCTGGAATGGCTGTTGTGACCTTTCCGCCTTTTTTAAATCCCGTGCTGCTGTTTCTGGCATCTCTGCCTTCCTTCTGTCTCCAGCTTCGGCCTCATGGTCAGATCAGATGTCCCCTGAGACAGAGCGTGGACTTGGTCTCCATGTTGGCCAGAGAGCATGATCTCGGAAGTAGAAGTTGATGCTGTCTTTGACTTTGTATGTGTGGTAGGGGGAGTCGCCGAGACTGGCCCAGTTGTGAACATTACCTTGATGTTCCTTCCAAGCTTCTTTTCATTATACTGACTTTGAAATTAGAATTTCTTTGGGACTTGTAACATGAAGAACTATTTTTGCAGTGGCATTTTCTTTTCAGTCATTGTAGCTGTAGCATTTCTGTCTGGATCCTAATCCAGTCTACTTTTTTCTGTCTCACGAGTTTCCCAATTTTTGTTAATGATACTTTTTATTACAACATTACAATGGACATGAAAGTTTTAAGTTGTCTTTTGTGGGGACTTACTGAGACTTAGAGGGGCAGATAGAAACCAAGTGTCTTGATCTAATCTACTCATTTAATATATTAAACCCGGGCAGGCAAACTTTTTCTTAAAGGGACAGGTAATATCTTAGGCTTTGTATGGTCTCTTTTGTGGCTATGCAACTTTTTTTTTTTTTTTTAAGACTGTTTTCCTAGAACACTTTTAGGTTCACATCAAAATTGAGGGGAAGGTCTAGAGATTTCTCTTGCGCTCCCTGTCACCACATATGCACAGCCTTCCCTGTTATCAACATCCCCCACTGGAGTGGTACATTTATTACAGCTGATGAACCACCATTGACGAATCATAATCATCCGAAGCTCATAGTTTACATTAGGATTCACTTTTGGTATTGTACATTCTGTGGATTTGGGTAAATATAGAATGACATGTATTCATCATTATTGTGTCATAAAGAGTATTTTTGCTGCCCTAAAAATTATCTGTGCTCAGCATGTTCTCTCCCTCTCCTCTCTGACAACCTGTTTTTACTGTCTCTCTAGTGTTCCATTTCCAGAATGTCATATAGTTAGAATTATACAGTATGTATCCTTTTCAGATTGGCTTCTTTCACTTAGTAAGACAAATGAAAGTTTTCTCCCTTTTTGTGCCTTGATATCTTAAGTGTTTCTAGTGTTGTTCTGTGTTTCTGGTGATGAATAATACTCCATTGTTTGGGTGGACCACAGTTTATTTATCCATTTACCTACTGAAGGACATCTTGGTGGCTTCCAAGTTTTGACAGTTTTGAATAAAGCTGCTAGAAATATCTGTGTTTCACAGAAACATCTGTGTGTGGACACAGGTTTTCAGCGATTTTGGGAAAATACTGAGAGGCGTAATTACAGGATCAAATGGCAAGTGTTTTGTTTTGTAAAAAAAAAACCTGCCTAACTCTCTTCCAAAGTAGGTGTGCCATTTTGCATTCCCACCAGCAATGAATGAGAGTTTCTGTAGCTCCACATCTTTGTCAGCATTTGGTATCAGTGTTCCAGATTTTAGCCATTCTAATAGGCATGTAGTGGTATCTTGTTGTTTTAATTTGTATTTCTGTGATGACCTATGATGTGGGACATCTTTTCATCTGCTTATTTCCTAGCTGTATACCCATGGTGAGGTGTCTGTCGAGATTTTGGCCCAGTTTCTAATTGAGTTGTTTGTATTTCTTGTTGAGTTTAAAAGTTCTTTGTATGTGTTAGATAATAGTACTTTATCAAATATCAGAAAATTCTTCATTTTTTCCCAGCTTGTAGCTTTCATTGTAGTCTGTTCTCTTGATATCTTTTGTAATAAGTCTTTCATTTTAGTGAAGTCCAGTTTATTATTTCTTTCATGGATTGTGCTTTTGGGGTTGCAAATAAAATGTTGTTGGTCATCTAGGTTTTCTCTGTTATTTTTTAGGAGTTTTATGGTTTTGCGCTTTACAAAGTTAGATGTGTGATCCATTTTGAGTTAATTTTTGTGAAGGGCATAAAGCCTGTTTGTGTGTAGATTCCTCATTTTGCTTGAGAATGTTGCTGTTTCAGTACAGCAACTGGAAAGACTATCTGTGCGTTGGAACAGACTATCTGTGTTGGAAAGACTATCTGTGCTCTGTTGTATTGCCTTTTTCTCTTTGTCAAAGATCAGTTGATTTATGGGAGTCTGTTCTTGGGCTTTCTGTTTTATTCCTTGGTCCATTTGTCTGTTCTTTTGCCATTAACGACACTGTCTTGATTACTGTAGCTTAATAGTGAGTCTAGATATTGGGTAGTGTCAGTGCCACAACTTTTTTCTTCTCCTTTAATACTGTATTGGCTATTCTGGGTCTTTTGTCACTACACATAAACTTGAGAATTAGTTTTTCGATGGCCACAAAATAACTTGCAGGGATTTTGATTGGGGTTGCACTGAATCTGTAATTCAAATTAGGAAGAACTGACATCTTAACAATACAGAGCCTTCCTATCCATGAACATGGACTGTCTCTTCATTTATTTAGTTCTTTGATTTCATACATTAGTTTTATAGTTTTTCTCATGTAGATTTTGTACATATTTTGTTGGGTCTATACCTAAGTATTTTACTATGAGGAATGTTAATGTAAGTGGTATCATGTTTCTAATTTCAAATTCCACTTGTTCATTGTTGGTATGTGGAAAAATAATTGACTTTTGTGTATTTACCCTATGTCTTGCAACCTTGGTATAATTGTATATTTGTTCCAGAAACTCTTTTGTTAATTTTTTCATCTCTTCTGTGTTATAGACAGTCATGTCATTTGCAAGCAAAGATAGTTTGATCTCTTCTTTCTCATTCTGTATTACCTTTTATTTCCTTTTTTTGTTTCATTAAATTTGCAAAGATTTTTAGTATGATGTTGAAAAGAACTAGTGAGAGGAGACATCCTTGCCTTGTACTAGGTACTCAACTTTGACAGATAGTGCTGAAGCAGCCACAGATAAAATGTAAACAAATGTGTGTTTCTCTGTTTCAGTAAAACTGTATGCACGTGAAATCTAACTTTTAAATAGTTTCCATGTGTTATGAAACAGTATATTTAATTTGTTTCCTTTTTTCCAGCTGTTTAAAAATATAGAAACCATATTAGCTGACAAGTTTTACTAAAACAGGTACTTCTCTTCCTCTCTCCCTCCCTTCTTTCCATTTATCCATCATTCATCTATCTCAGATGTCTCCTATCTTCTTTATTTTTCCTGTTTTTTGGAATTCTAGTCTTCCACTTTTTTTTTATTTTTTTATTTTTTACTTTTTTATTTTTTAAAGAAATCTACTGACTTCCAGTTCTGATTTGGACAATTTGCTTCATGTTTGGCTCAGGCCTTTTTGATTTTTGCATTTTGGAGATTTAAAGGTTTTAAGGTCTTTATATCCTTTGCTAGGGAATTTAAGGTATTATTCACGGAGCAGGAATGGAGCATAAATCTTACAAATGAGTTGGAGGGTGGACAGTGGAGAGCAAAGTAAGAAAAACATACAAAACAAAAACCAAAACAAAGTTCATTAAACCTTAACAAAATGTTAAGAGGATAAAAGGGCTACAACCTTAGGACAAATTAAATGATAAGATGAAATAAGTCTAGTAATTACCATTAATGTCAGTTGACTAAACTTCTTGTTAAAGACGTGGATGTTCAGATTTGATTAAGAAACTTAAATCAACTGTGTATTGTTAATCGTAGCCACCTCTGTTGTAGCCTTTTTCATACCAGGAAACTACTAATCATACTCTTTAAGACAAAACCATTAGTAGTAAGAAAAGGACACTGCATGTATTAAAAGGGTAAATCTTTCATAAGATTAAACTTGTATGTTTCTGAAAACAGAGATCTAAAAGTATATAAATAAAGTTATATTGGATATATTCAGGATAAATTGGCAAATCCTTCATCATTGTGGATGATTTCAGCTCATCTCTCCCAATTTATCATGAGATTGAAAGACAAAAGTTAAAAAGAAAGATTTGAACAATTTGTGTATCAAAGTTGACTTAATAGACTCTTCACCCCAAATCGGAGACTATGTATACTTCTCATGAACATACGAAACATTTGCAAAAACGAATCATGTGCTGGACCCTAAAATCCGTTAAATTTCAGAAGATTAATACATAGAGACCATGTTCTCTGTTTCCAATGCAGCTAAGTTAGAAATAAAATAACACAGAATTTATAGATTTAAAAACCATGTATTTGTAAATTAAAAAAAGAACTTAAGTTACTCATGGGTCAAAGAAGGAACTATTACAGGAAAAAGTACCTAGACTGAATATAAAATTACTGTATATCCAAATTTTTGAGATTCGATTAAAGTGATAGTTTGAGGGGAAGTTCATAACTTTAAGTGCCTGTGTTAGCAAGGGAAAACCACTGGCAATAAGTAGCTCCGCATTACCTTAAAAAGTTATGAATCCAAAGAAAGGTGAAGGAAGGCAATATTACAAGGCTCGGAAATTCATGAGGTGGAAACTGGAGCTGCAGTGGGGAGAATCTGCCTGAGGCCAAGCCTCTGAACAAAGGAGTAAAGGGTACTGAACAGTAGATGGTACAGATGAAAAGAGCGATGTGATTGTAGGTAGAGCAGAGATTATAAAGCTTATAAAAAAACTGTGAAAATCTTTATGCCAATAAATGAGAAATTTCTATCTCAAGAAGAAATCGTATTCTGGAATAATTCTATTACCAGTGGAGGGATTGAGTAGTCGTTGGAAGTTTTTTTTCACAGAGAAAGCACTAGGCGTAGTTTTTACATGTTCAATGATTTAGGTGCTTTATTGGATCATTGCAAGCTTATGCAAACTCCTCCACTGAAAGGAACAATGAGTTTACTCCTAAACGCAGTATTTTTGATTAGTATGACTTTCACATGTACATGTGACAGAAACAATAGAACAAAGAGTGAGAGGAGCCAGTCTTGCTTAGGAACATGGGTGAAATCCAATAGGTTTAAAGGAAAAAAAAAAAGACCAAGTTGGATTTTCTCAGGAATATAAGGGGGAGGGGGAGTTTCCCATTTGAAAATCTTTAATTTGTGACATTAGTCATTTAAAATAAAATCATGTTTTTTCTTACTAGATTGATGAAAAGAATTTGAGAGATATCAATTCTATCTGTAGAAAAAGGTCAAGGCAGACTAGAAGTAGAAGGGAAGTTCCTTAGCATGATGAAAGGTATCTGTTTCTTAGCAGTAAAACATAAGAGTAATCTCCCCAAATCAGGAAAAAACAAAAGGCCCACTGTCACCACCTCCATTCAACAGTGTTCTGAAAATCCTGGCCTGTGTGGAAAGGCAGGAAATAGAAATAAAATAATGACACAAAGAAGAAATATAGCACTGCCTGTCTCAAGTGGTCTGATTGTCTTCGTTGAAATCTAAAAGGATCAACAAATTATTCAGAATAATGAGTGTCTCAAGAGAGCCAAATATAAGATCCGTATTTAAAAATAATTAATTGTTCTTTACCAGCAACGGCCAAGAAATGTCAGTCAAGAAAAGATACTACTGACAGCAGGAACAAAAATGAATCTAGAAATATATGTGAGCTATTTTGAAATTATGAAACTTTGTCATAAGATGTTAAAAAGATTAAATGGAGACACATTATCTTCTTCAATAGGAGGATACAACATCAGGAAGATGATTCTCACAAATGATTCAAGGTACAGATTCAATGTAATTAAACGTATGTTCTCAGCAAGAATTGTGTGAGGGATTTGATGAGCAAAATGCAGCATAATGAAGCCAAACATTCCTAAAGAAGAAGAAAAGGGGCCTTGCCTTATCAGCACTCAAGACTTACTTTAAAGATTTGTAAATTAAGTTGGTACTTTATGGGCTTTGGGATAGACTAATGGGCCATCGAGTGGAATACAGAAGCCCAGCAGACGTATGTAAATGGGGGGACTGGCACAGGAGAGAGGAAGCATTTGCTGGGGACGGCAAAGGCTTGACTGCATTTATGAACGGAAGTGAATTTTTATGACCTTGACAGCATAAAATTGTTAAACACAAAATGCAGCCCATAAAAGGAAAGGTTTATAAATTCTACCAAAATAAACTTAAGAACATTTGTTCATTAAAAGGTGCTATAAAGAAAGTAGAAAGGAAAGCCACAGACTGGGAAGAAATACTTGAAACACATAGCTGCCATAGTATTCATATAAATATATATAAATATGCATGCACACATGAATCAGCATACATGCGTGCATGCCACCTGGGAGTGTGTAAGACAGCACAAGAGAGTCCTGTTTCACACATCTGTCAGATAAGCCACATATTCTTAAGCCTGAAACGACCAAGAGTTAGTGAAGAAGTGGATCACCAGGCAGATTGACTCACTTGTGATGTGAGTACAAATTGATGTAACTGTTTAGGAAAACAATTTAGTGTTGTCTTACAAAGTTGAACATTCACATTCCATAAAACCTCGAAAGTTCACTTCTTTAAAAGGCATTTACCTAGAGAGTAAGCCTAAGCCCTTTAACAGTTTTTATTGGACCCATAGTAAAGTTTATCCCAATAAACACATAGGGTGGGCATCAAAGGTTCATGAAAATAATAACTTTTCTTTGTGCACTGCATGTGGATACTATGCTCTTTTATTTTTAAAAATACCTGATTCTGACCCAGTGAATGTATTGCTACTTGGAGTTTGAAACAATGTTATTCTATAGGCATTTCGCGCATGTGTCCTTGGGAAGCTTATGCCAGGATATAAGAAAAAGACTTTATAGTAGCAATATTGTTAATAATAAAAAGCTGAAGATAACCAAATTTCAGCCACAGGAGAATGGATGAATGTTTTTGTATATTTGTACAGTTGTACTGTAGATAGCATTGTGCAATAATGAATAACTTTAAGTGTAACAACATGGGTAAATCTTTGAAACATTGAATTAAAACAATGTATTTTTTATCAAACTAAAAGCATGCAAAACAGTATATAATTTAGAAATGTGTGTATACTGAAGTCACATAGAGGCACACACACAGGAAAAGATTGGAGGGCGATAAGCACAGAAGTCACAGTAGTCATTCCCTTTGGGTTTGGGAAGGCAGGTGGGAGAGTGGGTGAGGAGCGCGTGGGTGGGGTAGGGTGTGCCGACACAGTTCTTACGCTAATCATCCGAAGGAAATCCGTTATTATTATGCTTCCTTACAAGTGTATGCTATATGCAGTCTTTATATTTGCCAAATTAGAGCAGTTTTTAAAATACTCATCTATCTTGAATTCTGCAAACATTTCTAATGTTATTTTTTGAATAATTTTTCATTTTCCACCTCGATTCTTATTTTCAAGAGAAGCCAGAATTCTAGATTTTTCAGAAAAAATCTCCTAGTTGTAAGTGTTTCAGGGGAGAGGAAAAAATCCTTTGAATGTCAAACAGAATTGGTTTATGGACCAGATTCTGCACATAGGCCTCCAGCCTTCTTACTGGTCCTTCCCCCCCAGTTCTGCTGACGCGGGCAGTTCGTTTTCTGTCCGGAAGCCCTGAGGTCACTGTGCCCCCGGAGAGGTCTTGTCTGGAGGATGTGAGTGGATGCGGCAGGTGAGAACCCTACCTTGCACTCGTGGGGCTCTTTCATACACAGATGTGCTGGTGCCTGTGCACAGAGGCTCAGGATGATTGCTGTTTTCTAACAGTTTTGTGAGCTGCTTGTCACTACCATGTGGCGCTATTGGTAACGGTATGGATCAGAGTATATCCTGCCTGTCCGATACCACTTTTTCCTCTTGCCCCCTTCTCTTTGCATTTTCCGCACCTGGAGGATCTTTCTCTGGGGTCTCAAAGGTCATGGCCTTTCTTCTTGGCCATGGTGACCACTGTGCCTGCTTGTTTTTAATGAAAGAGTCTGTAAGGAACTTACAGGTACGGGACTCACTTGAAAGGTGTTATTAAAATAGAGATCTGAAAGAAGTTCTGTATTTTATTCAGAGTCACTACATCCCTTACTTTACTGTTCCTGGCTTCTTAGAAAGGCTCTTCTTAAAAAGTAACTCCAAAATCGTAGAACAAAATTTAGTTCTGTTGCTGTTTCCAAAGAAAAAAGGCTCTTTTTGAGATGTTCCATTGTAAAGAAATGGTGACTTCTCAGATATCTAAAAGGTTAATCATTGTTTCAAGTCCCTCCCCCTTTCAGGGGATGCCTAGGTTGAAAGCAATACGGATTCTTTTGAAATCTGAGGCGTGAGTAGGCCATCACAGCTGCACAGACATGAAATGATCTAGATCTACTGAAAGCTGCTGATTCTTAACTTATCACCCCTTCTCCAGCTGCACGCTTGCACCTTCCTTCCTGTTTTCCCTTGTGACATGGGCTTGCCACTGTTGGGACCCCCACTGTGCAAATCAGTGATACGGAATGTCGGAAGCAAAAGTGTTACTTCCCTCCTGATGGTCAGTCTTGTCTCATTAGATGGTCTTTCATGAAGAGCTAGAAAACATTCAGAATTCTCTCTCAGATAGACACCGAGGGGGCAAGTCTACTTCCTTCTCAGGTGGAGGCCTCTAAGAATTGTCGTGTAATGATAAAGAGATATTTAAAATAGGTTTTCACCAGAATTTTCAGTTGTAGAATCTAGTGTGACGTGGAGGATTTTTTGGTAAAGGCTGTTCCTTGATAATCCTTCAAAATGCCAGGCATTTCCAGCCAAAGCACTTTAATGTGTCAAGACTGGGGCGAAAAGAACCAGAAAGGAGACTCAGAAGGAGACACAGGAGGACAACAGTTCTCTGGGAGCCAAGTGAAGAAAGTCTTTGGTTCGGGAGGCCTGGATCACACGCTGCCGCGGGGCCCAGGAGGGTGCGTGGGGAGAACGTGGTCACTGGAGTGTCCTCCTGGAGGAGAGCGTCGGCGCTGTGGGCAGCCGCTTCCTGGCTGGCTAGCCATGGTGGGAAAGCTCCACTCCTTGGACGATTTTGGAAGGCCCCTTAGTCTGACTGTCGGGCTTTCTGGCATAGGTCCATGTAGAAAAAACTAGTTTTCTGAAACTTACCCCGGTTTTGGATGAAAACTTGCCATAATTTGTTTTCTTATAAATAAACCATAGGTCAGGGTATTCGGAAGGGTTTTTTTTCTCGAAAATTTGTATATACATTTTTTTGAAGCATAAAGTCTGATTTACTGTGGCTTAATAGTCTCTGAGGTAAGATGCAGAGCTTTTAAATATGAGTCAGGTATGATAACATCTTACTAAAGGTTAAAAAGTGTATTTGTCAACTTCATGCATTTAGTCATCGTATTCTTTTTAATTGCGTAACATGTTACACTAAGGCCTGTGCTACATAAAGGTATAAATCCACTTAAAACTCCCCAGGGTCCCATTTTAATATTTAGAGATTCTTGAGTAATGAATGCAAAAGGGCTTGCACGAAATCCCAGGTATATCCCTTTTAAGCTTTCCACTTGACTTAGAGACGTCTGATACTTCTTCACAAAAAATCAGACATCGGCTCAGCTTCTCATTTGCCCAAGGAAGTTGCCGTAAGGTGTTTATTTGCTGCAGAAAAATGAAGTTTATCCATTACCAGAATGTGGTGAGCTGCTATGAATTTCGATGGATTTTTTTAGAGTTTGGTAGTTTATCGTTAACACCATTCAGAGCTTTTTCAGATACTCATTTGTGTGTTACTTGATCTGAAATAAAGCTTATTGTCAACATACTTCATTAGTGCCACATTGACTACTGCTACGTACAGTTGGAAAGGTTGTGTACTTGCTACAGTTTCTCTGCTGTCCTCTGGTTATTTGACTTTGATTTTAGATGTATTAAGAATTGTTTAGTAAAGAA
>CM052892.1:79251199-79268102 GCA_028534135.1 Potos flavus | reverse complement strand
ACATCCACAGAGCACCCGGATCTGGTGACCAAGAGGGGCTGTGCTACTCAGACCCAAAGAAAGCTTGCTACATTGAAGAACAAAAGACCTAGCTGACCTACCTGATGCATAGAAGAAACCACAGAGGCCCAGATACAGTGAGACAGAGGAATATGATCCAGATGAAAGAACAAGATGAAACTTCAGAAAAAGAACTAAGCAAAATGGAAATAATAAATCTGCCTGATAAAGAATTCAAAGTAACGGTCTTAAAGATGCTCATGGGATTTGAGAGAAAAGTTGATGAACTGAGTGAGTACTTCAAAAAAGGAATAGAAAATGTAAAGAAAAAACGATTAAAGCTGAAGAATACAATAACTAAAATGAAAAACACACTACAGGGAATAAACAGCAAAGCAGATGATGTAGAACAAATCAGCAATGTGGAAGACAGGGTAGTGGAAAGCAACTAGACTGAATGATAAAAAGAAAAAAGAATTTTAAAAATGAGGATTGGTTAAGGGACCTATGAGACAGAAATCAAACATACTAAATTCACATTATAAGGGTCCCAGAAAGAAAAGAGAGAAAGAAGCAGAACATTTATTTGAAGAAATAGTAGCTGAAAACTTCCCAAATCTGAGGAAAAGAGATCCATGTCCATGAAACACAAAGAGCCCCAAACAAGATGAACCCTGGTAGATCCACACCGAGATATATGATAATTAAAATCACAAAAACTAAAGACAGAGAATCTCAAAAGCCACAAGAGAAAAGCAAATAGTTATGTACAAGGGAAAATCCATAAGGCTATAAGCTGATTTTTTAGCAGAACCGTCACAAGTCTTAAGGGAGTGACATGACATATATTCAAATTGCAGAAAGGAAAAATCCTATGACTAAAACATGCTCTATCTGGCAAGGTTCTTCACAACTGAAGAAGAGTTAAAGAGCTTCCCACACAGAGGTTAACTGAGTTTATCACCACTAAACTGGCTTTACAAGTAATATTAAAGGGGCTTCTTTAAAAAGGCAGGGAGTGAGAGGAGAAGCCATCCATAACTAGAAATAAGAAAATTATGATAGGAAAAAATTTCACTGATAAAAGCAAAGCAAACATATAGCAAAGGTAGTAAATCAATCCCTTATGTGGATAGTATGAAGGTTAAATGACAAAAATAGTAAAAGTAATTAGAGCTACAAAAACTAATTAAGGGATAAAAAAGATAAAAAAGATTTAAAATATGACTTCGTATACATAAAATGTAGTGCTTTTGGAATGTGTTCAAACATAAGTGAACAACAACTTAATATAAACTGCTATATGCATATAAGATGTCATATATGAATCTCAGGGTAACAACAGAAATCAAAGGGGAGATCAAGAAATATCTGAGGAAAAGTGAAAATGGAAACATTATAGTTCAAAATCTTTGGGACACAGCAAAAGCAGTTTGAAAAGGGAATATAGTATAGCAATATAGGTCTACCCATAAAACAAAAAAGAAAATTTCAAATAAGCAATCTAACGTTACACCTAAAGGAAACTGGCAAAGAAGAACAAAGTCCAAGGTTAATAGAAGGAAGAAAATAATAGAAATCTGAGTGGAAAAAATTAATTAAGAACTGAAAAATAAAAAATAGAAAAGATGAATGAAACCAATAGCTGATTCTTTGAAAAGGTAAACAAAATTGATAAACCATTAGCTGGACTAATCAAGAAAAAAAGAAAGGATTCAAATAAATAAAATCAGAAATGAAATAAAAATTAAAAGCAAGCACAACAAAATACAAAGAATTATAAGAGACTACTATGGAAAACTTATGTCAACAAATCAAGGAACTTAGAAAAAAATAGGTAAATGCCTAGAAACACACAATCTTCCAAGATTGAATCAGAAATAGAAAATCTGACGAAACCAAGTAATGAAATTGAATTGATTAAAAAAAATAAAATACCAACAAACAAAATCCATGACCACATGGCTTTTCAGATGAATTATACCAAACATGTAAAGAGGTATTACCTATCTTTCAGTGAAACACCGAAAATTTTTCAGAAACAAGACATGGACATCAACTCTTGCCATATAGTACTGGAAGTCCTAACTAGAGCAATTAAGCAAGAAAATGCATCCAAATCTAAAAAAAAAAAAAAAAAAAGGAGTGAAACCTGTCACTATTTGCACATGACATATTGCATACAAAATATCCTAAATAATCCACCACAGAAATGTTAGAACTAATATATGAATTTAGCAAGATGGCAGGATATAAAATCAATATATAAAAATCAGTTGCATTTCTATACAATAATAATGAACTATCAAAAAGAGAAAATAAGAAAATAATCCCATTTATAATTGTGCTAAAAAGAATAAAATTCCAAGGAATACATTTAACCAAAGAGATGAAAGACATGTACCCTTTTTTTTTTTTTTTTAAGATTTTATTTATTTATTTGACAGAGAGAGAGAGAGAGATCACAAGTAGGCAGAGGCAGGCAGAGGGAGAGGGAGAAGCAGGCTCCCTGTTGAGCAGAGAGCCCGATGCGGGGCTCGATCCCAGGACCCTGAGATCATGACTGGAGCCGAAGGCAGAGGCTTTAACCCACTGAGCCACCCAGGCGCCCCGAAAGATGTGTACCCTTAAAAAGTGTATGACATTGGTAGAAGAGATTTTCCTTGCTCATGGACTGAAAGAAGTAATATTGTTAAGCCATTCCTACTAGCCAAAGCAATTTAAAGATTTAATACAATCCCTATCAAAATTCCAACGGCATTTTTCACAGAACTAGTAGAAAGACTCCTAAAATTTGATGAAACCACTAAAGACCACCAAATAGCCCAACTAATGCTGAGAAAGAACAAAGCTGGAGGTATCATGCTTCCTGATTTCACATTTTTTACAAAGCTTCAGTAATCAAAACAGTTGGGCATAAAAACGACATATATACCCGTGGAACAGAACAGAAAGTCCAGAAATAAACCCGGGCATACATGGCCAATTAATGTGACAAAGGAGCTATGAATATAGAATGGGGGAAAAGGCAGTCTTTTCAATAAATGGTGTTGGGGAAGCTGAACAGTCATATGCAAAAGAGTAAAACTATACCAGTTTCTTACACCATACACAAAATCAAGTCAAAATGGATTAAAGACTTGAATATAATACCTATAAACATAAATCTAAAGGAAAAACATAGGCAATAAGCTCCTTCACACTGGTCTTAGTAACGTAAGTTTTTGGATTTAACACTAAAAGCAACAGCAACAAAAGCAAAACTAAACAGTGGAATTACATCAAACTAAATGTTCTGCACAGCAAAGGAAACCATCAATAAAATGAAAAGGTTACCTACAGAATAGAAGAAAATATTTGAAAATCATATATCTGATAAGGGACCGATATCCAAAAAATATATATAGAATCCATACAACTCAACACCGAAAAAACAAACAGATTACAAAATGGGCAAAGGATCTAAACAGACATTTTTCCAAATGGGACACACAAATAGCAAACAGGTCACAAAAAGGTGCTCAACATCACTAAACAGGAGGGGAATGCAAATGAAAACCGAAACACCCCTGTTAGAATGGCTATTACCAAACAGACAATAGATAACAAGGGATGAAGACAGAGAAAAGGGAACCCTTGTGCACTACTGGTGAGAAGGTAAATCGGTGCAGCCCCCAGGGCAAACAGTATGGAGGTTCCTCAAAAAGGTAAAAATAGGAATACCATATGACCTAGCAACTCCATCCTGGGTAGTTATCTGAAGGAAATGAAAACACCAACTCAAAAAGAAAAACGCTCTCCCATGTGCACTGCGGCATTAATTACAATGGCCAAGATATGACAGCAACCTAAGTGCCCGCTGACAGATGAATGCATAATGCAACTGTGGTGTCTGGGCTACAATGGACTATGTAATCATAAAAAGAAGGAAATCCTGCCATTTGCCACAACATGGATGGACCTTGAGGGCATTATGCTAAATAAGTAAAATATGTCAGACAAAGACAAACAGTAGATGTTCTCACTTATATGAAGAACCTTAAAAAAAGAAAAAAAACCCCACAAAATCGTAAAAAAGAAAACAGATTGCCAGTTGTGAGAGGTGGGGCTGGGCGCGATGGTAAAGATGGTCAGAAGGTCTAAACTTCCAATTATAAAATAACCAAACCCTGAGGATGTAATGAACACCACGGTGACTATGGTAAATAATACTTGACTGCATATTCAAAAGTGGCTAAAAGTAAATCGTACAAGTTCCCACCAGAAGAAACAACACTTTGTAACTGTGTGTGGTAATGGATGCTAATTAGACTTAGTGTGGTGATCATTCTACAACACATACATATAGCGAATCATCATACCGTACACCGGAAACTAACATAACGTCATTTGTCAACTGTATCTCAATACAGAATTAAATAAATAAACAATGCAATTAATGGATACATGCACATGTATTCATTTAAGAAATCAGAGCTCTTCCTCTTCCAGCCACGTTAAGGTAGCAAAGACTGGACTTACGGTCTGCCTGACACAGCCAAAATTGAGTTTTCATGACACTGGACACGAGGCGACATGGGACAGTGATGACAGGAAGAACAAGCAAGGTGAGCCCTACTTCTGCACAAACTCACCGTCCAGGAAGAGCTGCCGGGACACAGTAGAGAGAGGCAAAAGGAGGCCAGACCCAGTGCACCTTCAGTGAAAGAGAAGCTGGGAGCCTGAGGGACACGGGTAACAGTGTGCGAGACAGAGGTAAGACTCCGGAAATCTGAGGAGAGTCCCTCCTGAGCACTACACATGTGAGGAAAGTCCCTAAGGCCGACGAAAGAACCACCTAAAGGGAGCAGAGAGTCAAGAACCCCAAAAAACACCACAATCAAAAGGACGAGGAAGAAAACTACAGCAAGGCACAACATAATTCAAGCTGCTCACAATCAGTGATATGGAGAAAATCATAAAGCAGCTCTAGAAAAAAACATGCTGTATTGGAAGAACAAAGATAAGGATGACAACAGATTCCTCACAAGGAAAAAGTATTCAGCTAAGATCATGGTATTGTACCATCTTTAACATACTGAAAGATAAATAATGTCAACCCAGAATTCTATGCCCAGCAAATGTATTTTGAAATACAGACTTGAAGACTCTGCTAGATACCCCAAGGCCAAAGGAACTCATCAGCAGCAGACGTGCACTACAGAAATGTTAAAGGAAGATGGATATTGGTAACAAATGCAAGCATGTGTCTACACAAAGGAATACATGAAGTGGAAACAACTACAGAAGTAAATATGTGACATTTTCCTAATTACTTAAATCTCTTTCAAGAATAACAGATTTTTGGGGTGCCTCGTGCCTCAGTCCGTCAAGCATCTGACTCTTGAACTCAGCTCAGGTCTTGATCTCAAGGTCATGAGTCCAAGCCCTGCACTGGGCTCCACACTGGGCATGGAACCTACTTAAACATTTTTTAAAAAGAGGAATAGATTTTTTTAACAAAATTAATCACGAAGCATGGGCTTAAAGCATACAAAAAAGGTTAAAGTGCATAACACTGATAGCACAAAGCTCAGAGAAAAACAATAAAAGTACTTACTATAACATTCTTGTACATGAAATGTTTTATTCATGTGATGGTAGTCTGTCATAATGAAAGATGTACAGTTCCTGCCCTAAAGCAATCAATAAAATAAAGAATAACAGTGAATAAGTAAACCAAGGCAATAAAATAGAATCATAAAAAAATATTCAATTATGACAAACATTGGCAAAAAAAGGGGGGGAACAGAAACAAGAAATAAAGAATATGAAAATGAGAGGTTTTTAAATATCAATAATCATATTAAAGGCAAACAGTCTGAATATTCCAATTGAAGGCAGCCATTGTGAGACAGGATGAAAAAGCAAGAGCCAACAATATGCTGCCTACTAGCAACATATGTTAAATAAAAAGACACAAATAGCTTAAGAATAAAAAGACAGGAAAGAATAGATTAGGCTAATACCACCCAAAGTAAACTGGAGTAGTTACATAAATACCAGGCATAGCAGAATTCACAGCAAAGACTATTACCAGGGATAAAAAGACTATTTTAAGATAACAGAGAGTAATTCATCATAAGACATGATAAAACTAAATATTTCTACACTTAACAGGGCCTCAAAATACTTGAAGAAAATACTAATAGAACTGAAAAGAAAAACAGAAAAATTCACAATTATAGTTAATTCACATTTACAGAATGTTCTGCCAAACAACGGAATATAAAATTTGATCAGGAAATATTAATGACCATGGAGTGCCTGGTTAGTTCAGTCGGTTGAGTGTCTGCCTTCGGCTCAGGTCATGATCTCAGGGGCCTGGGATCAAGTCCTGCATCAGGCTCTCCGCTCAGCGGGAAGTCTGATTCTCCCTCTCGCTCTCCTTCTGCATTCTCTCTCTCTCTCAAATAAATAAATAAATAAAATCTTAAGGAAAAAAAAAGAAAAATTAATGACCTAACAAAATAAAAAGAGCTATACAGTGTTCATGGGTCTAAAGAATCAATGATGCCAAGATCAAATCTCTACAAATTGAAATTGAATACAGTCTCGATCAAACTCCCAGGAGGATTATTTTGTAGACATTAACACATTGATTCATACGGCAATGCAAAGAATATAGATTAGACAATACAACTTTGACAAACACATAAGAGGACTAACAGTATCTATTTTCAAGATTTATTGTAATGCTACAGTAATCAAGACCATATGGTTTTGATATCGAGATAGACAAAGAGATTAATGAACAGAAAAGAGTCCAGATATAAACCTACACATGTAAGGACATCTCATTTTTGACAAAGGTACAAAGGTAAATAAGAGGAACAGAACATTCTTTTCAACAAATGGTGTTGGAACAATCAGATGTCTATATGCAAACGTTTATCAGTCCATACAATACACTATACACAAAAAAGGATTCAAAATGGATCACAGATCTAAGTGTAAACCAAAACTACAGAAGTTCTAGAACAAAACGTAAGAGAAAACCATTTATGACTGTGGTTTAGGGGAAGATTCCATACACACAACACGAAAATCACAACCCATGAAAGAATAAGTTGATACACTGGACTTCATCAAAATTAAGATTTTGTTCTTTCAAAGAACTGCTGAGAATAAAACGTCAACTCACAGATGGAAAGAAAATATTTGCAAAGCATATACCGGAAAAAGGACTTGTATCTATCATAAGAAGAAGAAAACACAGTAAGAATTCAAAACTCAGTAATAAAACAACCCAGTTAAAAATGGGTAAAAGAGGGGTGCCTGGGTGGTTCAGTCAGTTCAGTGTCTGACTCTTGATTTCAGCTCAGATCACGATCTCAGGGTCCTGGGATCAAGTCCCGCATCAGGCTCCACACTCAGTGTGGAGTCTGCTTGACCCTCTCCCTCCCCACGCTTGCTGCACTCTCTCTCTCTCAAATAAATAAAAATATTTTTTTAAAAATGGGTAAAAGATCTGAAGAGATACATCATAAAAGAAGAATAAGAGAGTAAGTACATGAAAAGATGTTCAACATCATTAGACATAAAGGAACAACAAATCACATCCACAACAAGATTGTGCCAAACCTTGGTGAGGATGCAAAAGAAAAGGGAATTCTCTTCCTTCTGGTGGGAACTCTCACACATGCGGGTCCAGCCAAGTGGGACAACCGGTTTGGCCATTTATTAAAGACATAAATATGTACTTAATCATATGAAGGCATGCCAGTCCTAAGCATTTACCCAAGATAACTGAAAATGTAAGGCTGGTGTGTACAGCAAATATGTACAATATATACAAATATTTACAGCAGCTTCACTCGTAAGACCCCCGGAACTGGAAATAAGCCAAGTATCTACCCACATGTAAACAGATGATCAGGCTGTGGTATACCGATACAATGCAGTATCATTCAGCCATAAAAAGGAATTAAGTATTGAAATTCACTACAAAACAGATGAATATCAAAATAATTATGCTGAATAGAAAGGCCAGGCAAAGGAAAGATTACAGAGAATATAACATTTATGTAGAATTCTAGAAAATGAAACTAATCTGTAGTGACAAAGAGTGGTTCAGCGGTTGAGTGAAAAAGCTTTTGAGGGGGATAGATTTATTATCTTAGCTGTTAATGGTCTCACAGGTGCACACATGTCAAAATTCACCAAATATTTTTGCTAAAAATACATGCAGTTGACTGCACATCAATTACAAAGTAGAGCTGTTAGAGATATCTTAACAATAAGAAAAATTACAGCAAACCACCACTCAGGACAGCACAAGTCATAACAGAAGGAGTGTCAGTACCGCCCACGTGCCACCTAGCATCACGCGGACACACCTTCAAGTTCACTCTCCCTTTCTTCTGTCATCTCTATTCTGTATTCAGTCCATCCACCTGCTTCTTATTTTGGCTAATGTATTTTTCAGCCCTAAAGTAGGGTATCTATATCTTTTGTTTCTTTTCTGAAACTTGCTATATTTCCATCTGTTCATGTGGAATAAGGCCTAAAATTAAGGCCCAATATCACGTGCTTCCTAACACCGAGGGAAGCCAGATGAACCACAAACAGCCCGAGCACAAGCGCCCCCCTCCCTCCGCTCCCATGGATAAGTGCCCTAGACAAACAACTCTCTTCATTCAAGAGACCAGGCAGGGTTCCTACTTATCTCTGGGGAGTGGGTTCCAGAGACGGACCACGGAGTCACTCCAACAAGCCCATCAGGGCACCTGGCTGGCACAGTCAGTGGAGCATTCGACTCTTGATCTCAGGTTCCTAAGTTCAATAGAATTAACAAGAAAAAACAAACAACAAAACAAGCCTACCCCATCCTCCCAGGGGACCCAGAGGGCAGCCCACCCTCCTGTCACCACAGAGCCTGCTTCTCATAGCCATGCTGGATCCCTCTGCTCCAGACCACACCCTCTTTGTGGCCCTGTGGGTTGTTTGCAGTGTCCTCCCACTTTGGAATGGGAACATACGTGACTAAGAAACTGCTACCCATCACCTGTCTCTGGAGTCAGGTGCTAAGCGTCTGGTCATTCCCAGAAACCTAGAACAGGAACCCCTCCTGCATGAACCAGGTGAAGAGCGGCAAACTGAAAGGGTTCACCCTCACTTCTTGGAGCATTTTTACAGTAAGTGCCTTAAAATCTTTCTCAGATCATTCTAACATCTATCATCCTAGATGGCATCTGGTGAATGCAAGTCGAGATTTTCGGGTTCTTCATATGCTGAGTAATTTTGGCCTGGACATTTTTGTTTCAGCATTCAGTCAATGCTAAATGTATTCAGGCTACACATTCCAACCAGCCTTCTGTGGATTGTGGTTTCAGCGTTGCTATGTTTGTGAGGACTTTGGCCAGTTTCAGATCTGGGCAGGGGTCCATCTCTTGGTCCAAATTCTCAGTGTCTGAGCTTGTGTTTAGCATCAGACACGCACATGCACAGCCCAAGAGTGAGGCAGGAGTTCACAAACGACAGGATCTCCTTCCTGTGCTCCCCGCTCTTTACCATCTCTTGGTACTTTCCAACACCCTGGGGTCCCGCCTTTTTGGACCTCCATCCGGAACACTGGGGTCGTATACACCTTGCTCTATCTCGCACTTCCAACAACTACACGTGCGTCCAAGGAGAAATGCAGACAGACAGAGAACAGCGGCAGGAACTTGCCCCCACCCCCGTGAGACAATAGCACTAACTCTAACCCTAACCCTAACCCTAACTCTTCCCTCTGAATTCCTGATGTTTTGGGTCCTGGCTGCCACAGCGCTCCCTACCAACAGCTTCGTCTCCCATTTCCCAAACCTGAATGAGAAAGATTCTCCTGAAGTTCTCTTTGGCTGTGCCAATGTCCATTTCTGGGATTCTTTTTTAGACCAGACCAGTGGATGCCAGGAAAAAACTGAATTCGTATTTTTATTTTCAGCCCAGACCACTCTCCTAAACTCCACATTTGCACAACCAACGGCTTAATTAATACGGCACTTGGATGTTTAACAATTATTTTTAACCAAACAATACTCTTCACTGTCTCTTCTAAACCTGCTCTTTCCACATCTCTGTTGAAGCGAACCGGGAACCTTTTCTTCTCAGTTACCCCAGCCGGAAGCCTTGGAGTCCGTCTTCACACTGCTCCCATCCGTCAGGAGATTCTCCAGTCCGCAGCACACACCCGACTTCCACCGCCGTACCCCAATCCAGGCCCCGTGACCACCCACCGGAACCACGGCCACAGGCTCCCAGCAGGAACGGGCCCCTGCCTCTCACTGGCCCCACTGACGTGCGCTCTCCACACAGAGACCAGAAAAGTCTTTAGAAGCCTACGACTGCATGGCCCTCTGCCAAGAATCCGTTGCGGGCCCCGCTCATTTCGGGTGGGAGCGGTGACGGCCCGACGCGGACCCCCTCTTGCTTCTCTGATGGAGCCTCCTGTCGGTGTCCTCCCGCCCAGTATGGCAGCTGCGTTGGGGGGGATGCTGCGGGCATAAACGCTCTTCCTTCCATCTCTACAGTTACTTTCCTCAGTTCCCATCGATCTTAACTCCAATGTTACCTTCTCACGGAGGCTTCTCCTGGCCCCCTCCTCAGGCCCTTCCCCTACCCCTCTCCCCAGCACGCTGCACTCCTGCCCGATTTCACAGCGTATGCGTGCCAAGCCCACCGCCGCTGCGCAGGGGTGTCAGGTGCGCGGCCGCAGAGACCTCTCCCTACCTGTTCGCAGCCGCACGGCCAGTCTCAGCAGGCCACGGCGCCACCGGCGCTCACGGCCTTAAAGGAATAAATGTCCCTAGAACACAGTGTGTGAGCAAAGCACACGGCGGGAGGGCAGGAGGCTGACGCAGTGCTGAGAAGCCACCTTGTGGGCCTTGTACGCTGAGACCGAGAGCGGCCAGAACCCACGCTACTTTTTCAAACTCACAACTCCCAGTCGTAAACCGCTTGTTCCTGTTCAATCCCAACAGCTTTCATACAGGGCAGTTATGATGCTTGAATATTTTGTCTCTCCTAACAGATCCGACACGGGCCATTCAAAGCGAACACTGCCAAGTCATACGTACACTGTTTCCTCCACGGCCTGTCAGCAGTGCAAAGTCAACAACTAATATTCCAGACACGGTAACGAGAAGTGGGCACTGAATTACATTTTAAAGCACAAATGAGAGTCTGCAGTGTAAGAAGCGTGTTAATAAATGCACCTAACTGGGGCGCCTGGGGGGCTCAGTCGGTGGAGCGTCTGCCTTCCGCTCGGGTCATGATCTTGGGGTCCTGGGATCGAGTCCCATGTGGGGCTCCCTGCTTCTCCCTCTCCCTCTCCTTCTCCTCTCCTCTGTGCGCCACTCTCTCTCTCAAAATAAAATCAATGACACCTTTAGAATAAATAAATAAACAAACGAACAAGCGCACCTAACTTCGGAGAACAAGAGTGCCGGCCTTGGCAGAGGTCAGCCGGGAGCAGTGCCCTAAGCCCAGCGGTGCCGTCCACTGCGTACAACGCAGCTAAATGTCCGACGTTACGTGAGCCTCTTAAGCAAAGCAGTCTTATTTTTGTTGTTACACTTTTCTTCCTCCTGAAATAGTCTGACCTTAATTAATCAGATTTGGCACAGAAAGGCCATTTGCTATTTATGAAAATCAACTTCACCCTCATAGGCTAAAGATGAGTCACTCCTAAGGATATTCAGAAGAATAAGCTCACATTCTGATGTAAATTCTAAGAAGATTTCAACAAAGGTTATAAACAAAACTTTCCAAAACGACTACGGTGTTCAGGACAACATGCACGCAGGATCTAAAAATCCACATTACTTCACAGACACACCTCAAATAGAGCTCCTGGTCTGTGCCCAGAAACCGCCTCACTGCAGAGCACGGCCAACACTCAGACGGGCAGGGATGCCTCGCGTCCCTCCTCCTGCTCCCATAACACCGGAGTCCTCTCCTCTCCTTCCTGTCTTTTTTAATTTGGGGAATGGCCAATACCAATAAGAGTTATTAAAGATTCTTTTCCTGGGGCGCCTGGGTGGCTCAGTGGGTTAGAGCCTCTGCCTTCGGCTCAGGTCATGATCTCGGGGTCCTGGGATCGAGCCCCACATCGGGCTCTCTGCTCAGCAGGGAGCCTGCTTCCCCCTCTCTCTGCCTGCCTCTGTGCCTGGCTCTCTGCCTACTTGTCATCTCTCTCTCTGTCAAATAAATAAATAAAATCTTAAAAAAAAAAAAAGATTCTTTTCCTAAAAAGTTTCTAAAAACAGAATGTTAAAAGGTTACTCGTAGTCACCACATGAACTAAGGGATCAAAATTACCGTCACCCAAAGCGGGACAACTTAGGTTGTCATCAAGTGCCACTGCATAAAATGAAAAACAGAGCATGGTCCACTGAGTATTCTTGGCTAAATATTTTAACCTACATCTAAATTTGAGGAAATGACTCAGTCATATCCAGAATGTGTAAACCTCAGTAAGATAATTTGCCTGAATTCTTAAAAAAAAAAAAAAAAAGCGTTATAAAAAACAAAGAGATGGAAGACTTGTCTAGATTTAAAAAACAAAACAGAAAAGCCCATAGATCTAACCAAAAACATGACATTTAACTGGATCCTGAATTGAAAAAGCAAAGCCAAAACCCACCACAAACATGACGAGCCACGTGGGGAATCTGAAATCAATGCTAATCTCGTTAGGTGCGGCGGTGGTTGTGCGATGGTGTACGGCTCCCCTGGGCATTCCGAAGTGGCTCAGCAGGAACCAGCGGGCTGTGAACGAGCCCAGGAGGAGGAGGGCCGCGACCGGAGAGGCATATGGGGATGGGCAGATCTCGGTGCAGCTTACAAACAGGTTCATTTTTCTGCCTTTCAAATTTTCTGAAGTTTGAATATGTCCAAAATAAAAATGCCCCCCATTCACTGCCCCCGGGTGTCCGTGCACAGCGGGTCCCGCAGGAAGTGGATGGACGGCGGAGCCGCAGACACTGACAAGGGCTCAGGGGCGAGGGCCCCGCTGCAGCCACAGCAGGAAGCAAGTGCAGCACCTGCTTTTAGCTGAGAGGTCCACCAACAGGGGAGAAAGAAACTAAGTACGGTCCACACTGTCTATTCTAAGCAGCTCTTACAGCAAGTCACAGCCCAGAAGAGGACATCTCAGCGATCACATGAGCCGTGGCAAATCCGTCAATTTAAAACCAACTTTAAGAAAGGTGGGGGGCAGGGGAAAGCGGTATTTTCATGAGGATCATCTATGAGAAAGGGAAGGGGAGAAAGGGATATGGTGAAAATATCTGTGGATCAAAACATCCACAAGAGGATTTCTCTCGACAAAGATTTCAGAATCCCTCCTTTAAACAATACATTAAACAAACCGTAAAGAAATTGTGTTGTTTAAAACAAAAAAAAAAAATTTCAAAACTCGGCCTGACTTAGGGTGTGTGAGTAACCATCACACGAACGTGAAAGTGAACCCAAATGTCTGAGAGCATCTTTCTTCATCAAATGGCCTGCGGTCACAGAGAAGTCGACGGACTCTTGACGGAAAGTGCGACACGACGGAGCTGCACGTGCATGAGCGACAAACCTGAAAGCGTCATCAATTAAAGGAGCAACTGAGACACATTCCCTCGGACCCACTTAGGAAAAAAGACAAAGACAGAAGACGATGCTTTATAAGTAGATGGGAAAATGGTAAAGCATTCTGAATTTTATGACAAATTCACTTAATAAACATTTTAGAAATAAGTGTAATCATGAGACTACACAATCCAAAATGAATCAAATATACAAGAGGGTTCTAATCAATGGGTCCCTGATTAAGGAGGACCCTAAGCAACTTCAGTACTCTGGAAAGAAAACGCTAATTCCTAGGCCTTGAAAGGCATGGGGCCAGCTCACGGGTGAGGAGGGAAGGAGCTAACGCTACCTCGCGCGTTTCCATAGTGCAGTCAGACTTCGTTCCTCTAACCAGCACCAACGCCAACACCACGCTCACGCAACTGTTCCACCTTCTCGTGCTTTCCATACAAAACATGTCATCTTCGAGATCATGATAAATATCCAAAATACCAGGTTCATCTTCCTCCCACCCCTTATCTCTGCCACGCACTAATCCCCTGTCCAGAAAAAATGACCGAAACGTTAAACACCACTGTGTTAGTCTCCAAGGGCTGCTGTAACAAATTATCGTAGACTTGCTGGCTTAAGACCGCAGAAGTCTCCAGTCACAGTTCTGGCGGACAGAAGTCCAAACTCGAGATGCTGGTAGGGGAGGTTCCTTCTGGAGGCTCCGAGCTTCTGCACCTGCCAGTAATCCTTGGCCTTCCTGGACTTGCACACACTTCTCTCCAATCTCTGTCTTCACGGGACCTTCTCCTGCTTCGCCTCTTCTCTTCTTATAAGGACACGTGTTATCAGATTTGAAATTCATTCAGATAATCCAGAATGAGGTCATCTCAAGATCCTTAACACTTTATCTGGAAAGACCCTTTTTCCAAATAAGGTTACACTCACAGGTTCCAGGCTGGCCTATCGTCATCATTCCAATACAGTCACTGTCTTTCTAGGGTTAGCTATACCCTAATTACCAATAAATGCTTGCTTCTTAAAAGAATTTCATAAACGTATCATACCATCGTCGTTTTTCTAAACCTTGTTTTATTTTCAGTATTAATTACCTGATAATTCTTTCCAATTGGATCCATTTCCATAGATATCCTCCTCCGAGCGTTTTCACTAGTCACTGTGAACAAGGCTGGCACGGTCAAACAAGCAGATATCAAGTGCTTCTATCCACCAGAATAGCATTTTCACGGACAACCGAAGTAGAAACCTTTTAGTGAGTCTTACACATTGACCTGGGTAGTCATCACTTTCGCTGAACTGTGTTTTAGTTTCTCCCTATCCACCCTCATCCAGATAAGCAGTCTTCTAATGATAAGGTTAAACACACGATTTTAACCTGTCCAGGTACAAACATGCCTGAAGTGTTCAAATACCGCTTTTAATTTTTACATTGCTACTGTTACTTAATTCATATACTAATAAATTATCAATGTGCACATCCCAAATGAACCCTACTTTCTGAGAGAACGACTTCGTGAAACCAGAGTAGCTCCAAATTCTCTCATCAGACAAAAGAACCAAAATTTCAGATTTATTGGGTGATGCAAGATTTCATGATCAAGGTTGGAAAAGTGCTTTCTTAAATGAGTCTTCCCAAAAAGCAGCTCACCTATCTTTTTTGTAGTGAGAGAAGAAACACCTCCGCTCCAAATTCAGGCCACCCACTAACCCCGACCGTTGTCTGGGTGCCCAGAAACACAAAAGAGATGGCATGAAGCCCGGGAAGGCCTGCCCGCTCCTCAAGCGGGGTCTGACCGTCTGCGGGCCGCTTGCAAAATATCGGCGCAATCCTTCAAGAAAAATGTGACTGATAATAATAATAATTTAAAAATTAAGAAATTATACAGAAAAGCACAGGAGACACGACAAAAACAGAGCAGCACCCAACATACCCAGCAACTTCTCAACTACCCAAGCTAAAAGAGCACATTTTGAAGAAGGACTCTGCTACAAAAGCAAACAATACAGTATTAGTCTCTTTACCCAAAACACTGCCTTTTCAATTAACACCCTTTTGCCTTATGCCCTGTTGTCAAGAATAAATCAATGGGTGTGAACAGTTCATACCTCCACCAGGAATGATGGCCAGCTTTGTTTCAACCAAGCCCATTTTCGCAGAGGAAGCTAAAAAAGGAAGGAAGAAAATTAAGTAAAATTCATATCATCAGATTCAATTATTATGACTTGAAAAAGTTGCTAAAATCAGCTACAAGTATCCTGTTTACTAATTAACCCTGTGTCACAAATCTTTTTAAGTCGCTTCAGAAGGCATTTAGTTACGGAAATAAGTAAATACTATAAATGAAATGATATACATTAAGGGATTCCCATAACATTTCCTCTTAAAAACTGCTCGGCAGTGAATTAATTTTCGATGCAGAAAGACCAAGGTTATAACTACCTAATTTGACCTGATACTGCCAAGTCATGTTTGCAGGCTGAGGCCCCACGAATTATTCTGGAGAGGTGCAAGGCTGTGTCTGACACGCAGGCATCCTTAGCGGCCTGGGGAGGCCTCCAAATCAAACAGCTTAATAGATCAGATCAGATATGGCAGCTTTTCAGGGCCGCAGCTCTAGTTACTTCTGACAAAGGGTTTGACTGTTTTCACAGCTGGACAGGGCTCCTCTTTCCGTGTTTTGTTTTCATGGCTACTTTAAAACCTCTTAATTGTTTGTTTGTTTATTTGCATATCCAAATGTATCTGGACCACCTCCCATAGCCTAATTCCCAGAATCTGCACTCTCTCAGAAATGGACTACAGGTACCTTGCTTTTCCATTTAAAACACTTGATTTCAGACAAGTAAATAGAGATCTAAAATAAAGTAGGAAGGGGGAAAGAGCCCACATGGACTAGCAGCTACAAATCCCAAGAAATAGTCAAAATTATTGAAAACATAATTATATTGACTCCATTTTTAACAGGCGGCTGCTTCAGGAGTGATGGTGGGAGCCAGGGGAAGAATGGCGACACACGGCTATCGTCTGCTTCGCCCGGTCCTCGGTCCCAGGCCCTTTATGTCACCCCCATGTGACCATAGGGCGGCAGAACAGGGGGAGTGACGGCCATGGTGCCAGACTGCCTGGGCTCCAATCCTAGCTCAGCCACTGTTCTGGGCCTGTTCCTGTCTCCTCTCCATGCCCCAGCTTCCTCGAGCACCTATGACGGCACCCCCGTCACAGAGGGCCCATCACGGAGGCCCGTCACAGAGGGCCCGTCACAGAGGGCCCCCATCACAGAGGGCCGTCACAGAG